>JANIIK010007723.1:785000-850000 GCA_027704905.1 Muraenolepis orangiensis
TAATAATAATTATTATTATTATGTAGTCTGTGAGGACTTCCATTCAACACATAGCTAAAAGGGTGGTACCATGAGTCTCCTCATGCGCTCCTTCTCGATCCTCTCGGTCTCCTTCTTCTGCTCCCTCTCTGTGTTGGTGTGCCAGGTGGCGATAGCTTTGGTCAGCTTCAGCATCTTGCCCGAGACGGACCGGTGGTACTCTTTGAAGTCCTTAGCATGCTGCAGGATGCTGTTCAGGTACTCCTGCAGAGGCAAGAGAAAATATGTATGTAAAAATAACATTTCATTCGAGATCCAAAACAAACGGCTTACAGCACAAAAAAAATTATTATGAAAAAAAAATAATAATCATTTGATCAGGTAGAAATAATCGAATAAGTCGAATAATCAGAATTGGTTGAGTCATAGACGTACAAAATGGTTTGCGAGAAACCATCATTTATTTGGATTCATCTTCTGGCCAATTTTCTCCGCTAAGAACAAACTGACAATAGCGGGCGGGTGTTTTTTAAGGAAGAGAACATCCAAGGTGGAATTATCTGCCAGGGACAGGTTAGCATTTCAAATTGCTTTCCATTAGGACACAAAGGATCAGCAGAGGCTAACATGACGTACGTAGGTACACTAAAAATAGGAAATAGAAGGACATCCTCTCTCATAAGCCAACGTCTCCACCTGGTACCGTCGCATGGTCTGAGAAGTAGGGTGGGGCCACATCCGTTAAAAATAATAACTTAAAAATCCTTAAAACGTGGTTGTGTTACGGTTGATGAAAAAGTATTAAAGTCATTTTTGGATGCTTCTTGACTGCAAAGTATTTGATTTAATAGAGCACGATCATGGGTGGACACAAACAGGAGCATTAAGACTTGGCTTGGAGCATTAAGCAGGCCTCTTCAGAGAGACAAAGGGTGTGTGCATGACACTTAAAGGGAAACCGTGTGGGCTGTGACTAACAAAGGAACCTGGCCACGACTGCCACCAAGAGTCCCAGTTGAGTATTAGTTCATTGCAAAATCTCGTTTTTCGTCAATACACATAAGGGAACTCGCTCTCTAAAATCTAAAATCTGGAGGATTGAATCCTCTTTACTGATCACATACATGTACACACAGTGAAATTTGTTTCTCTGCATTTTACCCATCCTGGTATTAGGAGCAGTGGGCAGCTATTGTGTATACAGCTGCCCGGGGAGCAGTGTAGGGGGCTGGTGCCTTGCTCAAGGGCACCTTGGCCCAGGTGTTTTCGGGGACTTGAAGCGGCGACCTTCCGGTTTCCAAGCCAAGTCCCAACAGACTGAGCAACTGCCGCCCCTCTCGGAGGTGCAAAGAGGCTTTATTAATTAACTAGATGGTATAGAAGGGTATAGATGTGGTGTGTAGTTCATGTTTTTCCACATTTTAGCACATCCCATTGATTGGCTGACCTCAGACCAAATGATCTAGGACAGCAATCAGAGAGAGATCAGTGACAGTACAAGATTTGTGGAAGAAAGAAAACGAATGAGACAGGCACTCATAACGAGAGACATATTTTGAGACGGTATTGAGACCGTATTGAGACGGTCATTTTATACAACCCTGATATACCGTTCTGTGGGAAAATCACCCAAACCTACCGAGAAGCCAAAGCCTTCGTTGTAAATTTAGCACCGTGACTTTTTGTCCTCTCTTTTTATTCCTGAACTACCCTAGAATGATTTACTAGGTTCATCTATTCAAACTTGAGACTGAGAGACACAAATTGGAGGGTCAATTAATTAGCAGTATGACAACTCTAATAGCCCCTCTCCCTTCCGTTTTCCACACTTTTTAAATCCAGTAAATCTGTAAAAATAATACCACTAGAAGGGGCATTACCCAGCACTGTAGCCCGATAACTCCAAATCCCTTAATACGCATGTGCTTACAACTCTATGCAAACATGATTAATGCATAAACCGATTCTTGCCGTCGCCTTTCCCCCCCATGTTTTACCAAATTTCCATCTTCAAGTCAAGTGTTCGCTCCACAGGGAGCGCCCAGGTCATGGACATCAGAATCATTTTGATCCTGCCACACACCAGGGTCAGTCAGCATATAATGGAAAAGTTTGAGGCTGATGCATTCTTTTTAATTATGTCAACATGGCTAATAACTAAGCATCAAAGCTGTATATATTAAGAAGTTGAAGGCATTATAAATATATTATTATTATTATTATATATAGTTAAAAGTACAAAAACATTTTATTGAAAAATATATTAGGGAGTCCCTACACTGTTTCTCAATCCACCAAGAGGTCCCCAGGGGTTCTGCTGCAGCGGGTTGAAGTTTAATTAAAATATCGGAAATTTCCCGGCGCGCGGCGTTGAGCGCCGGAAGCTCACCTGGTGCTTCTGTCGCCGCTTGCGCTCCTGCTCGATCTTCTGCTGCTTCTCCAGCTTCTCCGTCATGCGGGCCTCCCGCAGCGTCTGCCGCTTGCTGCGCTTGTACGCCCTGGAGTTGAGCGCCGTCTCCAGCGTGGTGTCTCGCCGCATGCTGCTCACCACGTCCTGCCTCAGCTGGGGGGGGGGGGGGCAGAAACCTAATTTACCGCACAGTGGGGGTCCTCGAATGAGAGTGAAAAAATGTGGTGATCTCTGATGATCAAGATTCGTCTTTCATTTTGGGTGTCACATCGCAATAAAATTAAACAATTTTAAATAATTAAAATTAATAAATACATAAAAATGAATTAATAAATACATAATAATAATAATAATAATAATAAAATATATCACTCTTGTAATACAACGCATTAATAATATTAATAGCATAAGTCATTCAAGGTGTGCTTAGTTGACTTAAGGAGGACGATGTGCTAAGTTATGCTTCTCTTCTTCTCGAGCAAAGCCAATATGTTCATTCGCCACTGACACAATCAGACCGTCGGTCTCCCATGTCATAGCGGGGGGGGGGGGGGGAGTTGGCCTTGAAGCATTGCAACCTCATCCCAAGAGAAGCACACTAAACAGCTTTCTGGTTCAAATAAGATACCATAACCATGTAACGCCTGGGCTACTGTCAGTTCATATAGCCAAGAACATATTCAATATTTTCCTAGGGGGAAAAATATATATTTAACAATATCCAACAGCAATGTGCGGTTGATAGTTTAGTTTAAAGCCACCGTTTGCAACGCCCTCTGACAATCTGGAAACAGCTAAGCCTATAGCTTATATATAATTCATTAGCATGCGATATGAGTGAACAAATGCATGGACAGTCATATCAACGATCAAAGATCCAGACTTACAGTGATTTTCTTCCTTACTGTATAAATCACACACACACAGTGAACCAAATGGCTGTGAATGCCTCTATTTACATTGTGGCAATAAGGAAGCCTCGCATGTTGGGATTAGCCATAACAAAAACAGAAAACGCTATTATGATTTGAGCATGTATTCTTGCATTAAAAACAATTCACTTGGAAAAAAAACAGGATTGTTTGAAAGGTTTTGTTCTACCAGGTTTAGAAAAACTAAAAACCTTTTTGGGAGAATGTCTCTCTCGTACCCCGGGCAGATTCGATTTTTTCATCTGATTGTTGATTCATCATTTATTTGCCTTTTGATTCAAGATTCAAGCCTAATGTGTCACTGAAACCCCCAGACACAAACGCTAGGTCTTTGAGTCGCATGAAGGGTTGAAGGGCTGATGAAATCACGGTGAAATTGAGATCTATATTATGAAAATATGTTTGCCGCTGCCTAGGCAACGGCAAAGATTAGCATGCAAGGGAGAGTGAGATGAGCGGGTGGGTTACCTGACGCTGGAAGTTGAGGAGGCGGAGTGCCTTAAGCTCCACAGTGGCCTTAGTTCGGAGGTCGGCAGGCAGGGACCCCGGGAGACTCTCCAGCTGATGGATGCGGTGGGCGATCCGGGCCTGAAGCCTGCCCCGCACAGGACAGAGGGAAAGCCCATTTATGCAACTGTGGTGACCCTGGCAAGACACAATTCTCACTGTATGCGAGATACTGTGTGTGTGTGTGTGTGTGTGTGTGTGTGTGTGTGTGTGTGTGTGTGTGTGTGTGTGTGTGTGTGTGTGTGTGTGTGTGTGTGTGTGTGTGTGTGTGTGTGTGTGTGTGTGTGTGTGTGTGTGTTTGCTTTTAAAAAGCCTACATGCAGCATCGACTCATAGAAATAGAGCCTTAGGCCCCTAAAGACTTAGGCCCCTATCATACAGGACAAGTTTTTTGCAATGGAAGGTGCCTTTTTCCAAAGGTTCAATATGGGCAGTACACGTTTTGCTTCTGTGTTTGTACCTCTGTGCTTACAATGCTTAGACTGATTTTGGTGGTTGCATAGCAACAACAAAATAAAACCGCTTCCTCGACCGCATCCTGTGTGATCAGGGCAAGTCACTTTGCTGCTCTTTTTTTGTTTATTTTATTGTACATATTATTTTTATGGTGTTTTTGAGATTTATACTGCGGGAGGGAATGGGGAGTAAGCATTCATATGTACTTGTTACAAATGGGCAATACAAATCTTAAAAAATAAATATCTATCTTGTATCTTGAAAAGGCTGGCGTTACCAGGCTGTACAAATACACCACCTGGGGGATCTTTTTTCTGTAGGTGTGACAATGATTGGTGGATAATGTCCCCATTTAAACACGTTTCAATGTTTCGTTTGGTAGCTTGAGAGCAGGGTGAGCTCCAGAGCGTCTTGACATTCAGTGCTGGTTGTGTGGCTGTTTTAGGTTGTTATTGGGATCCACAGCCTCAGTCCTCCCCATTTAATCCACATGGGAGGCGGACAGTCTGCTAATAAATCGCAGATTTAGTTTACATGCTATATGTAGTGTTGCAGACTCAGGATCAACAATCACTTATGGGTATTTTGGAGCTTTGCAAAGAAGAGGATTTCAATTTGTTGCGGCCATGAACAAATTGTCTTTGAAGGAGGCAATGTGCAGATTGGATGGCTTGAGAATCAACAGTGGCTCCCTGACTTTCTGAGTGTCTGTTTACCACATGTAAAATAAGGACCGTTTTCTGATGCCAATTTAGTTTCTGCCTCTCATTGCCTCTTTCTTGCATCTCTTGACTATGAATAAATGAATCGGTTCAATCTCCAATAGTGTCAATATTATGATTGAGCTGAATTTTTTTTTCTGTTTCTTCGATAGATTCCACATCCACCAGTGGAATCAAATGGCTGTTCGTCAAAAACAGCAGCCTACTTCAATGCACTGCTTAAAATTAATCTGATGCACATTCTGAGTTTTGTTAGCGTGCTGTAGAGGCCACTCAAGGGTTCCTCCGAGGCTCTTGTATAAACAAGGTTGAGGAAGGAAGCCGACTTTCACCACTAACAGAACACGGGGAGCATTTGGTTGCATCAAGCGTAGGAGACAGGGATACCAACAAGGCAGGCTGTCACAGGCTGTCACAAGCTATCAAGGTTACTGGCCCTTCAACAAACCGTTGACCTTTTGTGGCATGGAAACGCACAACACAGCTTTGGGTTTTAATTATTATTATTTTTTGGTTTAGTTTAAAGATCTTGCCCAGTTTCCCTTTGTTTTGACCTCTCCCGCTATACAACTCTTGAATCGTACCTACAGCACCTCGCGTTTGAAGCAAATGCTCCGGCTAGAGACCTATGTAGTAGTACCTATGTAGCTTCTCACACACCACCTTTTCTGGGGTCCTCAGACACCAGGACCAAAAGCAGATGGTATATTAAACCCGTTTATTACATGGTTGAGAGTGCGTGGTGGATGGCTGGTTTACCCTGTGGGCCTTGATTGGCCAAGGAACCACAGGTGTACAGCCCCAGAGTCTAATCAGTCTGATTAGACTGATTAGGGGTGAGGCTGCTTAAACCAGCCACCAACAACACACACACACACACATCCATGTATTTAATAGGAAGTGCCGATTATTCCCTAAGGGGCTTCATGTATCTGCCCGCTGTGTAATTGGCGCCTAAATATCCAATTAAAAACAGACAAAAGTAAAAAAAATTAAATTGAAAACACAAAACAGCTGGCGAGAAGAACCTTGGGCACATGTTGAAGGAACATCGACCAGCCATGTGAGAGGCAGGATCATTACCTGTTCTCTCTCTCCTGCAGGATGGCCACCGGGTCCAGGCCCTGTGGCTTCTGCACCGGCGTGATGCGGTTCTGCTTCTGCGGCAGCTGGATCATGGGTGACCCCTGCTGCCCGGGCCCCGGGGGGCCAGCCGAGCTGCAGGGCATGGGCCCCTGCTGGAGCGACGCCGCCTGGGCGTGCGTAGGAGCCACCCTCCCAGCGGCCGGGGGGAGGTGTTTCTGAGGGCTGTTTGGATTCTCCCCGCTCTGCCCTGGAAAACCAACAAAAATACGGCTTGTTGTGGGTGAGTCGGTACAGGTGAGTCGGTACAGGTGAGTCTGTACAGGTGAGTCTGTACTGGTGAGTCTGTACAGGTGAGTCGGTACAGGTGAGTCTGTACAGGTGAGTCTGTACTGGTGAGTCTGTACTGGTGAGTCTGTACTGGTGAGTCTGTACTGGTGAGTATGTACTGGTGAGTCTGTACTGGTGAGTCTATACAGGTGAGTCTGTACTGGTGGGTATGTGCTGGTGAGTCTGTACTGGTGGGTATGTGCTGGTGAGTCTGTACTGGTGAGTCTGTACTGGTGGGTATGTGCTGGTGAGTCTGTACTGGTGAGTCTGTACTGGTGGGTGTCTGTACTGGTGAGTCTGTACTGGTGAGTCTGTACTGGTGGGTCTGTGCTGGTGAGTCTGTACTGGTGAGTCTGTACTGGTGGGTATGTGCTGGTGAGTCTGTACTGGTGAGTCTGTACTGGTGAGTCTGTGCTGGTGAGACGGTACAGGTGAGTCTGTACAGGTAAATCTGTACTGGTGAGTCTGTACTAGTGAGTCTGTATAGGTAAATCTGTACTGGTGAGTCTGTACTAGTGAGTCTGTATTGACTCACCAGTCAGTCAGTAGAGGTTAACGTACCGCGTACATTCATTATTAACCCCACGCATTTAGGGCTGCACAATTAATTGCATATAAATCGTGAAAGTATTATTTTGTACACAGCCCACATTGAAATCAAATTACAAACTGTCACAACCAAGTGGCCTTATTACAATGTTAATACACTCTGTATTGATATACCGTTTTCACATTCTTCCCGCGTAGTGTTAGATGTCTGCAAAGGTCTTCACTAAAATATATTGAGCTTGGGTTTGACAGCAGCTCCTTAAGCACTTAAAGAGGCAATACAAGACTTCACAAATAAATGCTGAAAACAAGTCATACCAAACTATGTTTTAAACTTTAATTGTCTTAAAAGAGGTTGATGGACCGTTGCATAATAATGCAGTCTCTTGAATCAGAAATACTTTCCCATAGAAGGAATGCATGCATTGGTGCAGAGTATATACAAGATACTACAATACGAAAAACAACGGTAGGGTATTAAATAAAAATGAAGATAGTATAAAAATATACACAACATAAATCTAAAAAAACCTAAAGGACACTACATACTGACCTTCAGACCAAGGCTTTGAGCTCTGACTGTGAGCTTGCATGACCGGAGTGGGGCAGGGGCTGGACTGGGGACCACCTATTGGAGCCAACGGCATGCCTGTGGAAACATAAGGACGAATACCAATCAAAAAGTAACGTGAGTGAACCGCGTCTACCGGCCTGTTACGCTTCGGGTGTGAAACGGTGTACATGCTACAAAGGCAAACCTTGCCTCAAAAGTGCAAGTGAACAGTGAACCCAAAATGTTTGTTTGTCTCGGCACGCCGGCAGCTCGAAACGAATTTGCCCTGAAACGGGGTTCACTTACACTTTCTAAAGTCCATGGGTAGAACACGTTTTGAGTGCTGCATGGGCTTACCTGGGGGCCTGTTGTAAGCACTAGTAGTGGCCACTTGCTGCTGCTGTTGTTGTTGCTGCTGCTGTTGCTGCTGTTGTTGTTGTTGCTGCTGCTGCTGCTGCTGTTGTTGGTGGTGCTGTTGCTGCTGCTGCATTGTGGGTAGGCTCCTCTTCCCCTGAACAGCCAGCTGGAGGTTGTCAGGAAGCGGTTGTCCGCGGCCCAGGATCTTGTAGGCCAGTATCTGGGCTCGCAGCTGCTGCAGCTGCACCGGGCTGAAGGTAGAGGGCCCTCGACCCTGCTGGCCCCCACCCACCGCCGCTCCTTGGGGATCCCCGGGCATCATCGGGCTCGACTGAGTTGGAGGCACCTGGGGGGGGGTAGGACCACCGCTGCTGCCGCCACTCCCTCCTCCTCCTCCTCCTCCTCCTCCAGACACGGGGCTGGAGGAATGTTCATGGACTCCGAGGGGCGATGGGTGGGGGGACATGTATCCTACAATGAACAGCAAAGAGTCAGTAGAGCTTAACGTACCGCGTACATTCATTATTAACCCCACGCATTTAGGGCTGCACAATTAATTGCATATAAATCGTGAAAGTATTATTTTGTACACAGCATTCAAATCGAATTACAAACTGTTACAACCAAGTGGCTTTATTATAATGTTAATACACATTATGTACACAAAATGCTCAATAATCATGTTCATCTACACATTTGACACATAGACAATGATGTGTTGATAGGGTACCTTGGCTGTGCGGGTCCAGGGGACTCTGGGAGGGCCCCATGCCACTGTGGAGAGACCTCATGCTGACACCTTTCATGTGGCCGAAGTGCATTGCGTCGGCCATGGACTTTTCGTGCATCCCCTCCATGGACTGTGAATGGAGAAAGAGCATCACATAAGCCACCTCTTTATTTCCCTAGTCAACATTGTGAAGAGTGCTTTTGACAAAAATCCATAGTTTCGCAGAGAAAGAAAAATTTGTCTCTAGAGCAGTTGCTTTCCAACCTATGGTACGTGCGTGGGATTTATGCTATAGATGATAAATACTGTTCGGAAAATAGTGTGGTTTTGTGCAATCCATCCATGGTCGTAGCCACCGGCAATCATTTCCCTTACTTTTCACATATACAAAAGCATGTGCGCCAGGCCTAAATCTCTAAACCTGGGAGGATTGAATCCTCTTCATTAGTCACATGTACACGGTGAAATTGAAACTGAGCTTTCCTGCCGCCCTATTTGTAGTATGTGTACCATGTTTAGGTGTACCATGTATACTATGTGCACCATGTTTATGTGTAGTATGTGTATGTGTACCATGTGTACGTTTACCGTGTGTATGTGTACCACGCGTACCATGTCATGTGATGGTGATTCCATCATATATCTTTCCTAACTGGCCTTCTTGCAGTAATTATTGTCTGATAGAAGTGTCTGATGGATGTTATATACAGTACCAGTCAAACGTTTGCACACACCTTCTCATTCAATGTTTTTTTATTTATTTTAATTATTTTCTACATTGTAGATTAATACTGAAGACATCAAAACTATTAAAGAACACATATGGAATTACGTAGTAAACAAAAATGTGTTAAACAAGTCAGAATATGTTTCAAAGTAGCCCCCTTTTGCCTTGATGGCAGCTTTGCACACTCTTGGCATTCTCTCAATCAGCTTCATGAAGTCGTCTCCTGGAATGGTTTTGAATTAACAGGAGTGCCTTGTCAAGGGTCACTTTGTGGAATTACTATCCTTCTTAATGCGTTTGAGACCATCAGCTGTGTTGTGCAGAGGTAGGGTTAGTACACCGTGGATATAGAATGAGAAGGTGTGTCCAAACTTTTGACTGGTACTGTATATACATATTGTGGATGGTGCAAAAAGCATTTAAAAGTGACAGTACACAGTGCAGAACAGTGCAGTAACAGTAATGAGTCCAGTAAGTCCAATAAAAAAGCATGACCGTGTAATAATGGGGACACTGTTTTGATAGCGGTAGCACTCCTAGCAGTTCAGTAGGCGCACCGCCTGTGGATAGCGATCAAGTGCGGGAGCTAGTAGAGACATGTCTGCTCTCCTCCAGCGCTTCATCCATTCACCCTTTGCAAATGAGGTGGAACACGAAAAGGTCACGATGACAATTTAATGGTACACTTCAAAGTCAAAAGGTTGGGAACCACGGCTCCAGGAAATACTGGAGCAGCCTCGAATGCGTTTACAATATTCAAGAGAGATTGCAACTGAGAGAAGAAAAGAACCCCACCACTTGTTCAAGTCATGGAACACCTAGAGATTATTAACTAAATAATGCATTTCTTTCTGAATTGCAGGTGGCAACGGAAAAGGTGTGGATTGCCAATCACTGTAGATGTCAGCAGATGTCAGTCCGCAATCAGCTTGCTTATCAACGACGACCATTCCCGTGAACAAGCTTTTGATAGAATAACATAAGCCTACATATTTCTAATACATTTGACATAATTCAGGGATAGGAAGGGATAAGAAATGTGTGTGCGTCCGAATGCTCCAAACCTTACCAGGGGATTAAGAGGGCTTGCCCTCTTGTATTACTCAGACATGAACCATCTCACTAGTTACCATCTCTAGTGGTTTCTTAATAATAATAATTCTTCAAATTTGTCAGTCGAAATAATCATTGGACGAATGGACGAAATAATTTCTCTGCATTTAACCCATCCTAGTATTAGGAGCAGCAGTCAGCTATTTATACAGCGCCCAGGAAGCAGTTAGGGTTAGGGTGTCCTCAAGAACACCGACAGTTTTTTGCTAGGAGGAGCCGGGGATCGAACCAGCAACTTTTCGGTTGTGAGGCGACCTATCCTGAGCTATACTGCCGCCTTCTTGGATGCTGATTGAACTGCGTTTGCACGGAGTTGTGTTAATGAATGTCTCTCTGCAGCGTCAGTGGTGCTTATTTCGTGACGCTCGACCCCAGCATCTCGTTTGCAGTGTGGGTTGCCTCATAACTGACTATCAGCCCTTTTGCAATATTTACTCGTTATTTACTTTCTGTCCTTATCGTATTCGAGTCAGGGAAACGTTTTTATGGGTTCCTTTTTTTTTTCTCAGCGCTGTCCAAACACATCATCACCTTGATGTCCAAGAGGTAGCACCAGTGTAAGGTGTTATATTGGTGGACTGGTAGTGGATGAGGAGTCATATTCATACTAGGAAAATCGCTTTGGGTGTCTTGAAAAGCCCTATATAAATACTATTATTATTATTATTATTATTATTATTATTATTATTATACTATCTGAACATAATATTATATTGCCAGTTCCAGCCTCAGCGGATTTCACACTGCCGCAAACACACAGCACAGTGGGTTGAGAAAAGTTAGATTTAAGACTTTTTTTAATGCCACTCGGAAATTACTTTTAAGAACAACTTTACAATAAACCAAATTGAACCAAAAAAAAAAATACATCAATTACTACATCAATTTTACGAAAATGTTTATTGTAACATAAACCATGACTTTTGTGGTCCAATGAATATGTTAGATGATCTACTTTGAATGAAAAACAATATGAGTGTTGTTGGTTCCACTGTAATGGTCTGCCTGATGTTAATCGGAGAGGCATTCGGTAAATTATAAAAGAAAATAGATGTAACCAATTATTTTGATACTAAAAAGATTCATAAAATTCTACTTCCCATGGCTTAGCATTTTTAAGAATTTGAAAGACTGATTCTAAATATTTTTAAAGCAATTAAGCCAAACCAATTAAAACCTTATTTTTAAATTCATTCAATGCCTTTTAAGACTTTTTAAGGAGCCACAGGAACCCTGGTGATTAAAAATACATATAAAAAGGCTAGTTTTGCATTCAAATGTGCAATGTTATCACAACAAACCAAATGTAACCTCCGATTTCTGTGGGTTAGGGTTTGGGCTATGGTAGCAGTACACACAATTCACTTATGCGTTCCATGGATAGCAAGACCACATGTCAGAACCCTTCCCCTTACATCTCAAAATATAATCCTAGAATTGCTGCTCCATGAAACACTAGACCACACAGTCTATCCCCTTAACATTGCACAACAGATATGAATCTGTCTTTAGAGGAAGTTGTTTATTTAACTACTTAAGCCAATGTGAATATGCCATCTTATAGTGCAGTGTTGCAATCCAGGTAATATAAATAGGAACTATAGCTTTATCCAAGACTAGGATATGCCAGATCAATACAATTAAGTTCATGGCTTTAGAATGCATTTGACACAAGATCATTTCCATTTAACACTGAAAACATCCAATTCAAATGGTAACAATGTGTGATAAGTAACTCAATAATCCAATTTATGTGTGTGATGCATGACAGCCCAACTGCTTCCTGCTACTGACCCGATATACTTACACTAAAAACACTGAAGGTTAGTGGGACCAACACATCTATAAACTGTCAAAGGCTCACAGCTCTTCTCTGTCCTGGCCCCAAAGTGGTGGAATGACCTCCCCACGGATGTCAGGACTGTGAAAACACTACCCGAATCCTTCCTCTAGCGCGTCCTCCTATCACTTTTTACAAGCGTCTTAATAAGTACATTGTTTGCTTGTTAGTTAGTTAGATATTGTTCTATTGTTTGCCAACGTATTGTTATTTTACCTGAGCACTACTCAGTTCTTGGAGAATGACTGATTGTTAATGAATGAAATGCACTTTTGACTTCTGGTGACGAGTTGTTCTCTTACCTGCCTTTGTTGAACACACTACTGTTAGTAACTTTTAACAAAAGTGTCTGCTAAATTAATGTAATGTAAAAATATATAATGTTGACATTGTTACCTTGTGCATAGGATGCATGCCATCCTGGGAGTATTCTCCCTGGCCCTGGGCACTGTGAGATGCACTGGGAGTGCCAGGCCCAGAGCTTGGACCCATCATACTGTGGACAGAGCCTGGTGAGGGGTCAGAACCTGGGCTAGGTCCTAGGTTGGGTCCGGGAGATAAGCCCGCCGCTGGGGATGGCCCGGAATGAGACATGCTACTTGACTGGTCTCCAGGGTTTGACATCTGCTAGAATATCGAAAGGGAGATAGATTAGTCATTGCAGAAATAAACATTGACCGACACGGCTCTCTCTGAATGAGAGTATCCCCTTGCCCTTTAGAGGGCTTCAGGTTAGGCAGTGTTGTAACTGTGTGTAAGGGCTATACAAATACAATGGACTTAGGAGCAAAATAAAACATCTGTAGTTACACAAGCAAGAGAGGAGGGAACACATTGGACCTCGGACCATTATAAGAGGGTTTAGGGTGTTTGTTTTTTCTGAAAGTGATGGATGCGCACCTTTAGAGATTCAAATCATGGCTTATAAGCGCTTACTGATGGCGACTCTTCTCGTTATGTATGGCCTAAGGAAGGACAACAACAAGAAGAACATAACAGTAATGAAAAGATGGCAGGATTTGAATACAGACTTAATACATGATCTGTTATATGACAAACACAAACAAAACTGAGTCAGTTTAAATGTACATAGCACACACACATATAGCCTATAATAAAAAGATAAACATAGATCGTGGGTAGTAAATAGTAAGTACACTCTGTGCATGTGTATTAACTGGCAACACGGGTGTACGTGAGCCTGGCAGGGTAACCGTGTTTGCATAACAACATTTGTCCTTTTCCTCGTTGTCTTCCCCCAAACTGGGAAGCAATCGTTTCAAAACAAACCGATCCAACGATCACAGTTACGAAGACACACACACACACACGACGTTTTAGGCGCTGCGTGGACATTTTACAAAAGGAACTGCGTTTTTACATGTAAAAAACACACACAACATATAAGCAACTATAACCAGATGTAAATACATTTGCAAGGCCCCCCTGTGTCGGTTCATCCCCCCCAAATAGCTTGTATTGTTATTATTATTCAGCTAGCTGCCGGCTAATGTTAGCAGCAGCTACCATAGCTGCACATCAAAAGTTTCCATGCAGAAGAGAGAGAAACACACCGATGCGTTTACCTTTCGGCAGGACTAAAACAGGTCTTTTATCGGGCTTATATGGCTCTCAAAACGCGACCACTAGTGTCGAGTTTCCCCCCCCCCTCGTCGTCGTCGTCGTCGTCGTCCTCCTCCTCCTCTCGCCGTGTGTTTTCTTGCTGTCACATAATAATAATTCGTGTTTTGTTGGCATAACTGATTTGTCAACAGAACAGGAAATACCTCCCCGCTGCGAATAACGATTGGCCGCGCGACGCGTCAATCCTCTACTACTACTACTACGCGCGTGGGGGTTTAGAAATCACCAACACGGGGGTTTAGAAATCACCAACAACATGGTGGTTGTTGTTTTATTATTATTTTAAAATGATGATCATGATCATAAAATACGTGATTTCCGTGATTGCTTGAGACTGTGTGATGAAAGCTTAAAGCGAAGCGAAGTAAAAACAATTTAAAAAAAGGTATTTGTTTAAAAAGCAATGTGGGCGTGGCCAATCCTTAACACAAACGTCACAGACGTCGTGTGTGTGTGTGCGTGTGTGTGTGTGTGTGAGAGACTGTGTGTGTGTGTGTGTGTGTGTGTGTGTGTGTGTGTGTGTGTGTGTGTGTGTGTGTGTGTGTGTGTGTGTGTGTGTGTGTGTGTGTGTGTGTGTGTGTGTGTGTGTGTGTGTGTGTGTGTGTGTGTGTGTGTGTGTGTGTGTGTGTGTGTGTGTGTGTGTGTGTGTGTGTGTGTGTGTGTGTGTGTGTGTGTGTGTGTGTGTGTGTGTGTGTGTGTGTGTGTGTGTGTGACTCGGTGACCGCGCGGCGGCAGCAGCGGTCTATCTAGCGTCGCCCTCCTCGCCTCAGAGGGTTTGGCTCAAAACAAATAGGCGTACGTCATGTTTAGAGTGATGGATTACGAGGTTTTTTACACAGCACAAACGGCACATCTTTAAAATCATTAATTATAATAATTATAACAAATACTTATGATAATAACAGTAGTAATAATAATAATAACAACAATACTACTATCAATATGCATTATTATTAATAGTACTATTATCAATAGTATCTTTCATAACCTTATATTATATAACTATATATTCAAATTATTTTGATAATTATGATTACAATAATGGTGGTCATATTATTGTGGTTGGTATTTGTGTTCTTTTGACATCATCAAATAACCCTATGTATCCAAACACCAAACAGTATAATCAAATACAAGCACAAAAAACCCTCAGTGGGTTATCCTAAAATTGTATTTTGATCAGTTTTACTGCTATCCGTCTTTCAATCTATAATAACACACCCAGCTTGTGTGATGAATAATAGCATTTAGACATCATTGTTAGGCTTGGCTCCACATCGTCTAACGTTAAACTTGTTGTCGGATGCACGTTCCGTGAGAGGTGACACTTTGATGACCTCTTACCGGCATCGGCCAGAAGAGTTATTTGAATACCTCACAGATAATAAACAAAGCATACGCTTCAACTTTGATCTCGACTTCCCCTCCGAAACAATTATGTCCATTCTTATACATCTGAAATAGGATGTGCATGAGGTCCCCCGCATGTAAATTTAGCCAAACTAACAAACCCAATTAACTAAGTGGTTGAAACCACCAGCCCCCCCCGGGGGTCACAGCCAGGAAAGGCCGAAGCCACAAGTCATTTGGCAGTGAAACGATGAGGCTGCGGCTTCCATTCACCTTGAAACCGGGCTCAAAGTGTTCTTAATGGGAGAGTAAGTGGCATGACATTTCATTCAAAGGCCATAGAGTTCAAATGAATGGCTTTCCACAATAGTCCACTAGCTTTGCGTTGGCGAAGACATCCTTGAATATTGCCATGCTGTTCTTTTCTTCCCTCTTTTGTTGGGGAGGCATATGTCTTGATATAAAGAACGTATAGTGTTTAATATTTTCTGTGTTTTAAACAACAAAACAAAGCGAGAAGGGGGATCAACTGATACATACAATCGTGTATTTAATAACACATACACAATTATAATGAATGGCATTTATCCCAGGTGTGTGTCCACAAATGATGTATACACAAACACACGTATATACACTCAACAATACAATATTTGATGTAATTCATTTAGTAACAACCACGTGTCAATGAGCCATTGACTTCCCATTTGTGAGATAACAAAATGTTTGTTTGCAGAGAGAGGAATAGGCCTTCAACTTAAACCTAAAACGACCAGAGACACATATCAACATCTCATATTGTTACTTTCTATTGTGCTTTGTGATTGAAGTGCTATTGTGTTGAACTTGACAAAATGGTGAAATATACTTGGTCAACATATGGATACAAGCTGCATAGGAAGTAGCGCTAGCAGTAATGGCAAAACACGTGTTCCAAAAATATATATGTATTTTTTTCGATTTTGTCATCAGCACAATATTTTTCTCAATATCTCCTTGGTCTGACTCCACTGCCTGTGTCTCTTTAACTCCCTGGCCTTATGACCACTGTTTGTTATTTCTCATTCCAAGTGCTTCTCTTGAAAGCGAACAGCCCCAGTAGGAAGATTTACGGGCAGGTGCACAGTGCCCTCTGCCTCTCCACCCTCAATTGCTGCCTGCTGGTAGTCAATTTGCAAGAGTTCCCTTTAAGCGCCCTCGGGGGACCTGTGTCTGGTGGACAGCATAGACACTGGAATCTATTTCCAAGATGCTGCTGGAGGAGGGAGGGGGGGGGGTGGGGTTAGGGGGGGGGGGGTCATTTAGAAGTCTGTAGAGGAAGAGGAAACGCTGTCAGAGGTAAACTCTTTGTAGTTTGCCTTAGTCGCAGGTGTTCTGCCACTCATTGTTAAAACACGCTGTTCAATATTACAAGCTCTCTGACATCTGGTGGCCTCAGTCGGACCAAAGCGGTCGAGAAGCCATAACCAGAGATAATCCTCCTCTCATGTCTTGGTTCAGCACACATGAATGCATGACAATACAAAGACATGCAGGAGGACGTGTTGCAGGCCGGTGGTGTGTGTGTGTGTGTGTGTGTGTGAGTGCCTGATCTGTAATATCACATGCATTTAGGAATAGACATAAGCATACAAGCACAGTGTGTGCACGTGCACTACACACACACGTGCACTACACACACACGTGCACTACACACACACGTGCACACATTACATTTATTGTGATGTCTTTAAATGTCTATACTCACTATTTAAAGAGATCACAATGGAAGTGCAAGCAGGATCTCAAACCCATAGACGCTAGTAACTGGTTGTGCGATTGAAACGTGGCCCAACAGCACCGATTTGGGAAGTCTATAGGTTGAAAAGTGGGGGGGGTTTGGGCTCCTCAAACTGCAGCTAAAAGTGTTTCCATCTCTCTCGGCTTGTGTCAAAAGGGCGAAGCCTGGACGCGGCGAGGCGCCCACGTGTGTTGAACCTGTGACAGGGAACGGATGGAGCTCTGTGGTGCCCCGGTGGTGAAGTCAGCGCCGACCATACCAGCCCCCCCCCCCCTGTTCCCAGTGAGTCTGGGGAGCATGTGTGGGCCGTTCGGACCACGGCTTCATCTGCGTTCACCACCAGGCTACACACAGGGAGGAGCAGGCCATGTTAATGGGCCTCTGTGTGTGTGCGTGTGCATGTGCGTGTGTTTGTGTGAACATGTGTTTATTTTTATTTTTGATTGACCAACAAAAAGATTATGTAAAAGTAAAATAATGATGGAAAATAAATATTATAGAATAAAATAAAAATGATTCATGCCATCATATGCAAAATCCTTGCTTAATTTGCCAACTTGAAACATTGTGCCTTGATTTACTTGACTGTAATATTACAATTACATATACACACAGTATATATATATATATATATATATATATATATATATACAGTATACATATATATATACACAGTATACATATACTATATATATATATATACACAGTATAAATATATATATATATATATATATATACATACACACACAGTATATGTACTATATATACACACATTATATACACATATACATATATATATATATATATATATATATATATATATATATGTATATATATATCCAAGTCCAAGTAACAAACTATCCATTTGTATCTATAGCGCTCTTCAAAAGTATTAGGTTAAATATACAGTCTATTGTCATTACGCTGACAAATGCGACAACAAATGCATTCTTGGCTACAACTGGCTGTTTCAGTGTCAACACCACTCAAGAGGTTGAAGATGAATGTTGTGTCAACCCTGTGTGGTTTGACAGGTTTCTAGGCTTATCCATTGACTCGGGTAATGACAGATATGTGTTTTTTACACAAACAGGAGGGGGCATTTCCAACCAGAAAAAGAGCCACCTTTCCCCTAATCTTTTGACTTGAGCCTCAGCACTTAGTTCAAGAGCACAATACACAGGTTAAGTGTTCCTGAGTTTGAGGCCTATGGTATTTCTGCCACGCTATAACCAATGAAAGCCCATTGACAGTAGTGGCAACCCACCCTGTTCTACAATTAATATGTGATTCCACTGTACACAAAGAGCATGTCAAAATGCCCCACCTCTCTGCTCTGAGAGCTTTCACAATACAAATCCCCAGGCATTCTCCAGGCGGCATTCAGAGATCGCAGCACCATTCAAATGGCATTTTCTTTTCACTTGGCAGATGTGTGTTTGTAACTTTTTCACCTCGACTTGGAATCTTGCAATAACTTGTCATTCGCTAATACGTTAGCCTGTCTCATCCATCAGGTGCTTGTTATGGTTATGGTCTCATTATCCGGCTAAGGACAGCTTTTTCCCTCCAAGCCAATCAAAGCGATTGCAATACTTGAACACATATATTTGTAACAACTTGACATTTCAGCTGCTCACATGGACTGCACATATCGCCCCATCTGTGTGAAAAGACCAAGTAGAGTTAGGCTATTAATAGGGTTCTGACTTAACCGCTTACCCTAAAACAGCTCATTACAGTGACAGGAAAACGCCTTTGAGAATCTATACTTCAAAAGCCAAACAAGCCTGAATTTGTAATCTTTTTTCCAGAGGTTTCACAGCTGGGATTGGTTTGCTCAGGCAAATTGCTGTAGCTTTAAACCCATCAATAAAACGGAGGCTGTGCTGGCGACAAGCCAGTGTACGGCCGTCAGAAATCCAGTGTATGGCCGTCAGAAATAGGAATTTGGTTTCCCGCCTAAGCCCTAAAATAACAATAATACTAAACGTTCCTGCCGGAACCTGTCCACTACAATAGATGTGTGTTCATTAAACAAGGTTCAGTAAGTTCAGTGAGTAGCCTCACTGTACATGAAAAGAAAAACAACGCAGGCCTTGGCACGGCCATTTTTTTTATGTTGCATATTATGTGGAAACACTTCCTGACTTGACACCAGATCAGAGCTGTAGTGTATGGCCGGAAAAGTCAGTGCCAGGTTGTAAAATGTAGCCACAGGATCCAAAACTAGATTTGATTTGGTGAACAAAACGCAAACACAATTGATACACTTAAAAATGTTTCAGAAAATAACAACAACCAAAAACGAATGGAAACTGAACTGTACAGCAGCTCCTGCAGTGATCATTTTCCAAAGACACCATACTGCCAATGAGCCTTCAAAGAAACACACAAGTTTGTGGGAGGTTGATGGGTGCTGAATAGGGATTACTGCTGTGTACCATGTCAACACCACCAATGCTTATCTTTTGGTTCCTATACAATAACAGCGATTGTCTTGTTACTGTTGATGACTAGCAAGCAGCAACAGGCTGCCGAGCACACAGCCAAGCGGGGTCCCGGCTGGTGCACGACCTCCGTTACCAGTGACCCCCGGACTTAATGTTTTCAGTTTTCATATCTTCTCTCTTTCAGACATGTTGAAAGCTGCTGAATGGCTGGAAGAAGGAAGGGACCTCATCCTCCTCCTCCTCCTCCTCCTCCTCCTCCTCCTCCTCCTCCTCCTCCTCCACTCTTATTAAAGCCAGTCAAAGAATAGCTCAAATATTTTACATAGTTTTTTTTGGTAATTTACTGTCGGCTGTCTTTGAATTGTTACAAACATAAAAAAGAAGCAGGACTGATGATATACTGGATAGTGGATTTGAAGACTTTGAGTCTTAGTGCTAAACGGTATTCTGTAAAACATATAACATGGATTGCTAATGTTGTGATTTGATGGTCATTTAAATGTTGGACCAAAGATGATTCTACATTCGTTGACACGTTTAAAAATATATATATCATGATATACCAAAGCCATTTTGAGTGAGTGAACGGGGAACAGGTGGACCTCCTGAAGTCATAAGAAAAATAACCAAAGCATAACAAGGACCCTGGGGTTTCCTAAGTGTACCCTCATTTACAATATATACCCGCATATATCAGGGCTATAATCATTAACGACCAGTTCAGCGCAAGTTCAGTGTGGCCCGGGAGCCTGTGGAAGCCTGTTCTTGAATGGGATATTTTGGCTTTCCCTGAAACCACACGGGAGGAACGGACCAAATGTTATGGTTTGGTTGTTTCACGCCACTCAATGGGAACTATTTCCTTTCACTGTGGAGCGAAATCAAACGGTTTAGAGTTGCAAACGATGGCCGCATTTCTCAGCGGTTCCTATCTTGCGGGGTTAATGCCGCGGCGCTGAAAACCTCTCTGGATTGCAAAGTGATCCAACACGCATGACACACACGGACGCCAAGTCTCCCCGAGGAACTCAATCTGAGAACGCTCTCGCAGGCGCCATTGTTCCGTCTTGCCCCAAAATAGCGATTAAGGGTTCTATGGGATATGGCTCTGGATCTGAAGGGCTCCACGGTGTCATATTGTCTTCTAAGTGCCTCACCTCAACAGAAGACATGTGATAATGTCCAGCAAAGCACAGCTGAAGGGGGTGGGGGGGGGGGGGGGGTGAGGGAGGGAGCAGGCATACATGTGACAATTAAATATTCTCACTAGGTAACCATTAGACATTTCAAAACATACAGTAACCGTCTAATTCCCCCTCTCTTTCTCTCATTTTGCTTTCACAGGTCTCTCTCTCTCTCTCTCTCTCTCTCTCTCTCTCTCTCTCTCTCTCTCTCTCTCTCTCTCTCTCTCCACCTCTCCTTCCCTCTCTGGCTCTCTCTCACTCTCTCTCTCTGGCTCTCTCTCTGTCTCTGTCACTCTCTCTCTCTCTCTCTCTCTCTCTCTCTCTCTCTCTTTCGCTCTCTCAAGATTGCTCCATGGACAACCTCAAAGGAAACAAACCCTGACATTTTACAAGGAGGGAGGGGACACGGGCGTGGTCTGGGAGCAGGGGGGGGGGGGGGGGGGGGGGGGGTAGTTCCCACGGAACGACATAGAACAACTCTCGTACAAATGACGTCTAAACAAACTCAACATAACGACTGACTATCAAAGGCCGGACCCGTCCAAGCTATACTCCCTTCTAAGGATTAGCTAATCCTGAAATATGGGCCTGTGACTAATAGTGGAATTTAGCAAGAAATCAGCTCCGGTTTCAGCCAGCTTTATTGGTTCTGGATGCGTGATGCGGATACCTTTACCGGTGATAAATGAGCAGGCCGACGAGGCCCCACCCCCTCCATGCACCACAGTACGCTCTCCGTCTTTCACTCACTTGCTTTTGTGCAGGTGATAATGAAAGTGTCAGAGAAGCATGTAAGTGGCTTCTTTCACTCGTTTGCCAAGAGCGTAAGCCATCACGCCAGATGAGGATCTGGAAAAGGTTTTTACATGAGCTGCCTTTGTGTCTGGTTGTTGTTTTACGGGGTGAGGTACTGTCTTTGAGGTGTCTCCTTTAGCGCAGTAATTAACTGGTGTATCTTTTGTGCAAATGGCAGATCCTTCTGGATTCTGCCAGGGGGCGGGGGGGCGGGGGGCGAGGGGGGGGGGTGATCATAAAAGCACAGAAGCCTTAAGTGCTGTACAAACAAGACATTAATCGTATATTCTCCTGTTGCGCCTTTGGGACGTCAGTGTTTTGAGTTGGTGAGAATAGACATGTCAGACGTTGGCACGGATTGCTTTGCTTAGTGGTGGAAAAAAATGTGTACACATTCAATATTTCCCAGATGGATGACTGAAAGGCGTGTGGCTAATGTGAACTTGGCTGTGACTCCTTCAACTCACGTGTTCCCAGATAAATACAGGCGTGGTTTAAGTTTTTTTTTCTTTGTTAGTAAGATCTCAGCATTTGCATCTGCTGAAAGTCGGCCTAATCGTCCACACTTTTTTATAATTGTGTGTGCACAATGCACAACACTAGCACATTGCTTCTTGAAATAGCGCAGTACCTACAAACCTGGTGGTTCACTGGGTGCGTATGCAATATTCGTTCATCGTTTCAGAGAGGGCGTGTAAAGTTACGTTTTTCAGTTGAAAATTGTTCCATTTGGTTCTCACAAAGTGTTGGTGAACAAACATGTCTTTGTTCTTTTTTACTAAAAGGTATAAAATAGTTGAATGGGGAAAATTCTCTGTAAAAATGCACTCGCTTCTATGGAACGCAATGTGTCTGTTTTCTAAAAATCTTTTCTAAAACCTTTATGGTCACGACTACATTTTTGAAACGTGGAAGTTGGTGGAAGTTATACTTGCAAAATGTGGGTTAACGTACCCTTTAATGTTCCTGAAAAGTTTGAGTGAATATTGATATATACACAGGCACTAGTCACCGTTGCAACAGGCACCAGAACAAGCTGTTTGTTGCTAAATATGCATTTCTGATCCAAAAACAGATCTGTTGCATAAATATAAGTGAAAGCTGTGCTCCGTGCCAGCTATGTTGCTAATAAACACACACTTATCAAGTTGAACAACAGTTCCTACTCACACACTTCCAAATGTGCAAATGATGAGGAGATAGGAGATTAAATGTAAAAAATATGAAGATAATACGATACATATATAGAATTACATCAGTTGATAATATAGAAAGGATGATACAGTTGTCACATACAAGATGAATAAATCTCAGCAATAATCATCTTAATTGATGATAATCAAATAGTATTATTCATTTATATTATATTAAAAATACAACAAATATAACTCAAGAAGTGAAACCATGTTTCAGCATTTCCTTCAAGATCCCAATGATTATGACACTGAGCCAGTGGATGAGCTTATTAAATGTGATCATTGTTGATCATCTCAGATCATTTTTTTACCTCATTTCACCTCGGGCCTCTTTTGTTTAGTTTGACCCAGTTATCAACTGCAATATTCTCATCTTTTACTATTAAAAATGTGTGAAATGCATATACTGTCCTATATATAATATATATAATATATATATAATATATATATTATATATATATATATATATATATATATATATATATATATATACACATATATATACATATATAAACATATACTATATATATATATCTTTACAGAGAGAATCTGGATCTATTTTAGTATTTTTCAGGGTTAGATCTATTGTTTAATGTATTTTTTTGTTGCAGTTTTTGATAGCTCATTGAGTAAAGTGGTCCACTCCTGTCCACAGCCCTCTCAGGGGAAAAGGGCTGGGGCTCTGACTCAACCCTAACCCCCACCCCCAAACCGCTCACCTCTTCAGGGGCAGGGGGCTCTGACTCAACCCTAACCCCCACCCCCAAACCGCTCACCTCTTCAGGGGCAGGGGTCTCTGACTCAACCCTAACCCCCACCCCCAAACCGCTCACCTCTTCAGGGGCAGGGGTCTCTGACTCAACCCTAACCCTTACCCCCAAACCGCTCACCTCTTCAGGGGCATGGGGCTCTGACTCAACCCTAACCCCCACCCCCAAACCGCTCACCTCTCAGGGGCATGGGGCTCTGACTCAACCCTAACCCTTACCCCCAAACCGCTCACCTCTTCAGGGGCATGGGGCTCTGACTCAACCCTAACCCCCACCCCCAAACCGCTCACCTCTTCAGGGGCATGGGGCTCTGACTCAACCCTAACCCCCACCCCCAAACCGCTCACCTCTTCAGGGGCATGGGGCTCTGACTCAACCCTAACCCCCACCCCCAAACCGCTCACCTCTCAGGGGCAGGGGAAGCTCTCCGAGGCTCCACTTCAAAAGCCTAAATAAATGTGTCCCTTTTTTTTTCTCCCAGCGGTTTGCAGCTGGGATTGGTTTGTTCAGGCAAATTGCTGCAGCTTTAAATCCATCAACACAAAATAGACACTGCTGGCACCAGGCCAGCCAATCATGGTCAACAACAGGAATTTGGTTTCCCGTCCCAAGCCCCAAAAATACACAATTACATCACATGGCGGTAGTGCACTATTATGGACGACGGAGGTGTTCACTAAACAAAAGGTGAAGTTAGAAACTGCTTTAAAAGAAGCGTGTATGCACACACACACACGCACACGCGCACACGCACACACACACACACACACACACACACACACACACACACACACACACACACACACACACACAGAGTCAATTGTCAGGTCAGAATCCATAGTAGAAATTAAAATACATTAATAACAACAAATAAACATTAACAATAAGAACAAGAATTGATATGAAATAACCAAAACGATACATACAAAATAAATAAAAACTCAAACATTTAAAGGTATAGTAATTTGAAGTACATTCGAACCTTTTTGAAAAGCAGGCTAACTCCAAATGTAGGATATAGGCCCCTCATATGTTCCATTTAGTTACTTTTGTTCGGACCATATCGTGACTCGCTTTAACGCTGCAGCCCGAGCAGGACAATAAATTGTGACCGTTGCTGACATGATGTGTACAAATCTCTAGAAAACGTCGGGGGTTAGTCACGCTTATGGAGGCAAGGGAAAATGTTTTCTTTAGATGTTATCTTAAAAGTAAATCAAAGTAGCGATAAAAAAAAAAAGCTGCAGAGATATCACGTAACGTTTGGCAGCGAGGGTCTGCCGTGAGGTCACTACTCATGTTTTTAAAAAGTATATTATCATGTATTTTGTATATAGTATTATGGTTTGTATATTGAAAAAAAAGATATAGGCGTTGCAAATATAAAGTCTAGGGGAGTTGTATGGACACAAAAGCATAGTCAACCAATAGCATGGACACAATTCATACACGCAATAACTTCAGAATATTGAAGTTATTTGGAACTTTTTTGCCAGGAGCAGTGGAAGCCGAGTTGTGGATATGATGTTTCACTGAGAAAGGGGCCAGGCTACACAGAAAGCCCGCTATTAAGAGCCCCGTCTGGGAGTCAGGACTCACCGCCTCTTCTGGTTGAAATCCATCACCAGCTTCCTCTGCTTAGCAACAGTTAAGAATCAGCAGTACTGGATAATGCCATTAGATCCCTCTTTATTGGCGATGTACTAAGTACTAATATGAAGTCAAGGGCCCTTACAAAGAGGCCCTCTGGGAGTGTTGGGTGAAATGGCGCACAAGTCATTAAGTGGCACGCAACAGCTGCACCGGGCTGCCGCTTCACAAGCCATGCTGTGGGACAACGTTTACATGGGTGTAACGGAATCCATCGTGGAGAAAGTAAGCCTATCTTCAACGGAAAGCTCAGTTGTTGTTTTTTGTTTAAATGTTTCTTACACTTAAGTGTCTAATCTTGTGCGAGCATCTCACCACCCTCACATTTGAAGATAATGTCACTTTCACTCTGGCATTATCAGTTTGTATAAATGAGGTGTAACGGGTACAACATCCTCCTGGCTTTTATTTATTTTTGGCCATTTATTTGGAAAGCAGACCCTCGCACTCTGTCACCACGTCTTTCAGAGACGTCACCGGAGCATGGCAACACAACACGGTCCCAGGTGCTGTGGGTGCAGGCCTCCCTCTGATTACATCAGAGAGGGCCACTTGCTGACGTTTCCATGCAAACAAAGAACCCTGTACCTGTACGGGGGTCCCTGTTTGCATGTTTGAACGATAGAAACACTGAAAATGCTGAAAACTTTAGCTGGCAAACCAGATAAAGATCACGGTCATCCATCAACGTGATATTAATAACAATAATAATAATCTCGTGTGCAATGTAAATATAAAGCATTGTAGCTCTTACATGAACGGTCGCAAACTCTGTATCTCCTGCTCCACGGAGGAGGGTTCGTGCAGCACACAGGTGGCTATCGTTGGCATCGAAGAAGGTTTTTCTTTGTTCTTGTCAAATCAATCAGCCTCAGTGGTGGTTTGGTGGTCATCTTTGGTTGTACATGAGCAAACATACCTGCATACCCATATATGATTCAAATTTAGCGCCCACAGGAATGACTTCAGTTGTGACCGCTGTTCCTACCAGAAGTGGTGAGAGATTCTATGGGAATGCAACATTTGCAGCACGAAAGCCAGAACATCTAGATCTTATCTATTAACAACCTCCAGAGTAAAAACAACAACCAACACCTTAAACAGTTCTGCCTTTGTTTTTTTTTTACAAATGCAGGCCTATTTGGACTAGGGATGGGAACTTTTACACTTTTTTGTAAATTATTACACGTCCATTTTTCTCCAATTAGAGTGATTTTTTGGGTTTAGATTGAAGAGCCATATCTATGATTTGACACTGAGAGTAAGCACATAACACATGCTCACACCTTGTTTGTGAGGAAATGGTAGCATAGCATTACCAGCTGCTAGTAGCATTACCAACGCTAATCTTCACAATACCCATCAATGACTGTGATGATCACTCACTGATGACCTTATCCCACATAAAAAATAGATTTTATCCCCTCGGGATGGAGCCCTAGCTGCCGGCTGCCTATGTCACCTATAGGAAGGCCCCTGTATCTGAGAGCATCTAAAGTCCAGAAAACAGATTGTGGTGGAGGTGTTTCGTATTTAACAAGGACAAATAAGAGTTTATGCGGTGTTCAGAGGATCCAATGAAAGCATGTTCGACTTGGATGAGAAAAAGGTGGCAGACATTTTGAAAACACATGTTCAGATGTACGATCAAGTCTAGAAGAGTTCATGCGCTTGGCCTCCGCTACCCGCTGTGTGACTGATAGCTTGGTATTTCTGAATGTGAAAGATGTATACTTTATTGATGTGTTGGCCCTTTTCACTCTCCTTCCCCATCTGGTTTTGCCATGTGCACATTTACTAGTGGCTTTCACACCACATGGCCACCCAGATGGATGACTTTGATTTTCTAGGATTTTCTATTATTATTATTATTATTATTATTATTATTATCATTATTAAGTTGGGGTCAGAACACTTACAAAGTTAGTCCTTTCATCTATGTGTAATAGTTCAGCTACAATTAATAACTATAACCACATTTCCCACATAGACAAAGTCTTAGCTGACAAACAAATGACGAAGTCCCTATATATATACTGTATATATACACACACATACATTTACATTGACCAAAATATGTACGTACCGGTTCCTTCAAGAAGCGGCACGTTGCTTTACTTAGAACGTAGGCCTAGTCGTCAGATTAAACAATAAAAACTAAACTGCTACATAGTAAACACTAAAACTATACGACGACTAAACTAAACCTAACAAGGCTGGGTTGGTCTTCCATATCCACCCAATGAAAGGCGACGGATCAATCACAGAGTCGTTTGGTTTTATTTGGTGTTAACGATTGAACCAAAACACAGAGAGAGAGAGAGAGAGAGGAGAGAGAGAGAGTGAGGTCCCCAGTATTTTTATCGGTTTGGTAGTGGGTTGAATGTGTCAGCTCTCTGCACCCTCTCTCCTGGTCTCATTCATCTCATTTAAATACAATAAAGGAATCCCCTGTGGAGCCCCAGTCATGAAAGTGTCTGTGTAGCAGTAACACAGAGGGAGATATCAAGTTACACATAGCCCTGTGATATGAGAGAGAGAGAGAGAGAGAGAGAGAGAGAGAGAGAGAGAGAGAGAGAGAGAGAGAGAGAGAGAGAGAGAGAGGCTGGGTTGAGCAAGAACACCTGCCTCACTCATCTGACCGACATATAGTCCCCCCTCTGCAGAGATTATACTGTATACTCCCCCCCCCCCCCCCCCCTCGCCCCCCCGGAGGTTAAATACTCCCCCCTCTGCAGAGATTATACTGTATACTCCCTGATCCAGAGGTGTCTCATCTTCTCCAGATTACACTCCTCCACCACCATGCCCCCCCCCCCCTCCCCACCCCCCAATACCCACACACCCCATGGAGCGCAGGACCTTGTGATGTCCCCACCCATCATCTTTAAGGCCCCCCAAGTATGCAACAGAGTGTGTGTGTGTGTGTGTGTGTGTGTGTGTGTGTGTGTGTGTGTGTGTGTGTGTGTGTGTGTGTGTGTGTGTGTGTGTGTGTGTGTGTGTGTGTGTGTGTGTGTGTGTGTGACAACAAAAGTTATCTTGAGCCACTGTTATTTTCTAACCTCTTTGAAATCAGAGGGAGGGACATGATAGGTGCTGGGGGGGGAGGTGGAGGAGGAGGTGGAGGAGGTGGAGGAGGTGGAGGAGGGGGTGGAGGTGGGGGTGTTATAGTATGAAAAGATGAGGCCCATTCCCCCCCCCCCCCCCCCCCCCGGGGACCCATCGATCTCATACCGAAAGGTTCTTGAGAAACGTGTTTTAGGATCAGGTGCATCATCTTGAGAACACATCATTCAAAAACCGTGAATTAGCCCGAAAATTCCGACATGAAATTAAATATATAATGAAAGCGGTCCGAGGGCCAGGTGGCCAACGTGTGCTCCCGCTGTGCAGAGCTAAGAACCTTCGCATGTCCGTGGAAGAAGAATGTCCAGGCCATGTGGAAGGAGAGAGAGAGAGAGAGAGAGAGAGAGAGAGAGAGAGAGAGAGAGAGAGAGAGAGAGAGAGAGAGAGAGAGAGAGAGAGAGAGAGAGAGAGAGAGAGAGAGAGGTCATTCATTACTCTCAGCCACAGATACTTTTAACTGGGCCTGTCAACGGTGGACTATTCCTCACTTGGCCCGCTCGCCATCACACATAATCCTCATTTCTTCGTAGAAATACGAGACATTTTTCCATAACATTTTCCAGCATGGCATCACTCATGGTATCACTTTCAATCCCGCGAAGCATTTGATGCCGTTTGCTGATACTGTTGAACGAAAACACCCGTATATTCACGCATACTGATTCACTTGAGGAAAATCTCTTTTTTATTCTCTTTATGAAAGTTGGATCAAATATGTTGTGAAATGAAGACAATGAAGCACATTTAACGGGCATTTTGTGTAGAACATAAACATGCAATTGGATGATGTCTTGCTGACCAATCTATATATTTAGTTCTAAAAGCAAACTTTTTTTCATTGACAAAACTTACCTGGGAAAATTCAACACAATTGAATATGTATTCATAAAATAACTGGAAACTGGAAACACAGGAAAAAAAACACAGATTCAGCTATAAAAGGATCAATGAATCTATTTGTGTCTAAAAGCAGATCCATTTAAATAAATACAAGCTTTGTCCACTGTTTGCAAAGTTGTTGTTTTGTTCCCAGCCAGCCCGTGGAGCGGGAGCTGTTACCTCTCTGTTAGCCGGCTGTCTGGTTGGTGTTCTCCAGCTCCAGGATGATAGTTGTCCTCCGAGGTATTTCCAAAGTGACTTATGGCTTTATCCAGCCATAGAACTCCTCTGCTGGGCCATGCCCTCCCAGCCATATGGTTCGACTTGGTTACAGCGTGAGTGTGGCTCAGATACTTGTTAAAGTGAGCTATGTGGTCGTGGCCACACTCGCTGGGATTCCTCTGATGTCTCGGAATACTTGGATCTCACGTTTGGGGCAAATTACCTCAGGCGTGTGGTGGTAGCGGTGGGAAGGATGGAGGTGGCAGTGTTGGACACAGGAAAGGTGGTGTTGGTGATGGGGATTAAGTGGTGTGGTGGTGGCTGTGGCAATTGTAGAGTAAGGTGGTGGAGATTATGAAGGTGGTGGAGATTATGAAGGTGGTGGGGTTATTATGAAGGCAAGTGTGGTGGAGATAGAGATGGTGGTGGGTTTTTTATTATAATTGGATAATTCATGAGTCAACTGCTGACAAAAGTTGTAGTTGATGAACATATAATGCTCGTTAACATGCTGAAGATTCTGTGTGAACTGTGAAAACATGCCCCACACACTGAAATGTACACCTCCATTCTTTATGTGCGTGACACGTCTCATGGTTATCCACATCTTAGCCAAGGTATGAGACGATTTGCACCTTCAAATGACAGATCATTTGTCAGCATTCCTCTATCAGCATTACTCGTTTTTTGGTTGAACCCGTTCAATCAACCCCAACTTAGAGTGCACTGTTTGAACGTTGAAATCTACCCAGATAGAGATGTACACACATTTTACACATTTGAACAGCATTCGCAAATGAGTCTATTTCCTCTGACATTTGCTCTGTCCCATTTGCAGAGCTTTGGCTTTTTCTGGCCGGAGACTAATTGTTCCTGCCCTAAGTGTCCTTCCCTTTTTGCTTTAGACCTGAAGCCATGAACCTCATCCGGATCAGCCGCTGAACTTTGAGACAGTATCTGCTCTCAGCTCACCAATCGTCTTTTTGAAGAGCTGACACCCAGATCAAATCGCATCGTTCCGTAAAAAAACATAATTTATGATCTATTACCTACGCTTCCTTACATTTTCCTTCTCCCACAACCCCTGCCCTCCAGTCACCTGTCACCCACCCCTCCTCTCTCTTCACATTAGCTCAAATACGAAACCTAACAAAGTCATTTTGGGATGTAGGCATTTCAAATGACTCATGTAAAGTAGCTTGACTTGCGGGACTGTGAAACCCCTGATGCCAGGAGTCTGGCAAACTTCAGTGGAAACTGAAGACCTCATCAAGATCATTCATCATGTTGGACGTGGAGGCACCGTTGGGGAAATCTCACACGGCTCTTTAGCAACCCAATCTGACGCATGAATCATATCAGACAACAGGTTACATTTTAAGGACAATGAATTTCTTTATTTGGGCCTTATCAAATCTCACTTCCCCCATCCTCATTCCTTGCATGCTATGTTCCCACCATGTAAGGGGTTTCTGTGCATGGTCCAGCTCCTTTAAGTTTTAGGCTCCCCATTCCCAACCATGGCTTGGCATTGGCAAGACATCTTTGGCAGAATATTAAACGGGTAGTTCAACAGATTGATGTGTATTTGCTGTGCTCTCCGCTTTGCAAACTGATGGGAAGTAAAGGTAAGGCAATACTTCAGAAAACACAATATCTCGATCAGAACTCGTGCCAATGACTTGTTGATGACCAAATAGATGAACGCATTTGTGGCTGCAGGATAGTGGGAAAAAAAGACGTAATTGTTTAGTAGGTTGGACTGAACAAGAGCACGTTCAAAAGTTCTACATCTCCATAAAGATTGATGGAGTCATGCTGTGGGAACACCTATATCTGCTAAAGTCCTGCATTGTTTCTAGTCATGGGAATAGCGTTGATGTAAGGCACAATAGTAGTGGAAATGAAGGATATACTGCAGCTTCAGTCAACTGAACATTGAGCAAAATTTAAAACATTTCTACTTTATCTCTACTAACAATATATATGCTACAATATGGATTGTTAGTAGAGCAATACATATTGTAGCATATAGTTGGTTTGTGAGGAACCAATTTATGGATATTCTATCAATGTGCAAGTCAAAGTCAGGTGAAACTTCTGAATATAAAGTACGTAGACATTATGTTTCTTACCAAATCTCAGACACTAATTTGAATCATACCTGACACAAATAAGACATGTACCATGATATTCAACTGAAACATGTCTGGAGGTGGATAGTTGCTATTCACTTGACATGTCTGTTATATAGGTCTGACTAAATTCTGTTAATAGTCAGGTAACTGTCTGAATACAAACGGACTGTATGTGAATATGTTCTTGATAAACCTTTAAGTGGCCACTTACACAATGTTGACATGTCAAGTGAGTGTCAACTGACATTAAACTGAGACAATGGGGATATTCAACTGACAAAGTGTATAACTCAATTGTGGACTATCCAGGTAAATTGTTACCACAACGCCTGTTTTTGGAACAACGTATTAAATGGTTTCCAACTTGGTCGTGTTCATTTCTAATTAAAACACATTATAGATATAAATGATGGTTCCGTGCTATGGGATTGGTCCAATGCACTACCCTTAGCTGATTATCTCTTGCCGCTTCAAATGGCCGTCCGTTTTCGGCACGGACGGGCTAATCAATTCACTGCTGTCATTTTTAAGATTCCACGGGAAGCTGCTCAGAGTTTAGTGGTGTAAAACCGACACCTTGAAGTGAGGGGAAAAACACTAAAGGAAGGTCTTATGTCTATCACTTCCCTCACAGCAGCTGCTCCTAGGTTTCAACACACACACACACACACACACACACACACACACACACACACACACACACACACACACACACACACACACACACACACACACACACACACACACACACACACACACACACACACACACACACACACACACACACACACACACACACACACACCCCCCTCTTATGACCACATAATGACCTCAGCCCAGTCACCTGCTGTTGGCACCGTGGCTAACCTGCCCTCCTAACCGGAAAATTGGCCGCCTTTCTACAAATGCTCCCGAAGCTCCACAGGTCAGTGTGCTACTCGGATGGATACATACCTCTCCTCCTTGACATGTTTGTGCACGAAAACAGCATTTAAAACAGCGGGCGGAATTGGCTTTTTCTCAAAGTCGGACAAAGTGCTGTTGCTGTTTTGTGCAAATCTCCAGCCCAGATCACCGCTATGGTGTGGCCGAGGACAGTGGAGAGATAAAGTTATTGACTGCAGAGGCATTTGAGAGCACATAGGGCTGAATGAAACCATCTTGCAGGGTTACATCCTGTACAAGGAACAAAGGCCTCCACTCAATAGGTCTCTCGGGAGTTGCCTGGCCACTCTTAAACACTCAGAACATTTATGCTGCTTTAAATTTCCTTTTACATCCCTCCCTTGATATTCAGCCCGTGGAATGAATTTAGTTTGCCAGAACAATTCAACTCTCCATAGTGAATAGCTTTTTTATGAACATTGGGGATTTTCGTGGTTATAGTATCAGTTTTTTGGATTCAATTTATTAGGCGAAAAGAAGATGCGATGGAACAGGCCACTGAAGTGTTGGGATGACTCGATTTATTTTTCCAGGCTTTTTCTGTGTCAATTATTTTAGTAAAAGGGTCAAAGTAAAAGGACCCTTCAACGTATGTTTGTAAAGCTTGAGGAGGAAACGGGGTCATCGCCTAAAGTGGTCATTCACAGTCATTCACAGTTTGTTATGCCCAGAACCAACACTCAGATGCCGAGGCTTATTGGTGGCAATTCCCATGAAATCTGCTGATATTTTATTCATTTGTTCTCCGTCTAAAATTAGTTGCGGTCACGCTGATCAAAGGCAACAGCCAGGCGGTTGCATGTGAACCGGCGTCCACATGCAGTGACATCCACAAACCAGAATGAAATATGAAATATCAAGTTTCCACGGATGTGTGGATGTGTGGAAAAGCTCCAGAATAGGAGCGTTTTCACACAGAGTAATGTGAAACATTTGGTGCAGACCTCGATAGAGGGAAAGACTCGAGCCAGGATCTGTCTGGCAGTAAAAACCAGAAGCAGGCAAAAGTTAAAACAACAAGGAGTCAGTGAATCTTTTTGATTTAGATGTCATTATGCCTCTTGCTACATGAGGTAATTTATCCCTCTTGGGCGCACACAAATGCAGTTTATTCACAATGCACGTGTAAGTGTGAGTGTAATGTTATTGTGTAATGCAATCAAATATGTACAACAGATAGTAACTGCATTGTCTGACCTTGATAAGTACTTAGTGCTGAATGCTGCAAAAGGTCATTTTCATGTTCTGAGGATTTTTAACAATTCACCAATGTAATGCCCCAAAAATAACCCAAATAATCATGGTCATAAATAATTTACCCAGTAAAAACATATATCACATGGTGTTATCTTTCAAGTATTATATATCATTTTGGTATCCATGTCTGTTCCATGTGTGTGTGTGTTGCTTTGTGTTTGTCTGCTCAGGCATTTGCACATTAACATTTAATAAACAATTAACTAAAGAAATAATTGAACTATAGAAAAATATTTTCTTAATTTGAAATCATGTATCTTGACTTGTCTCCTACCCGACACACTGCCGGGTAGGACACCCGTCTTTCCACACCACGTTGACTAAGCTAAAGTGGCCCCCATCCTTGGCCCTGTCCCCTGTCCTCATGTGCCTGACTGACCGGGGACGGGAAGCCATGGTGTAGATGATGGATCTTGAGGGCGGGAGAACAAAGCTTGCCTTGGACAAACACTGCGTTCCAAACCGAATGGCTCATTTCATCATTCAGCTGCAATTGGCAATAAATAATGGCTCGGGTTCCCTGGTGTCTACCCAGCTCAACTCACCGCATCAATTGTGCACAAAAGCAGACCGCTTGTGACAGTGTGTGCGTGTGTGAAAGAGTGAATGTAAAAAGTATCTCGTCCCAGTGGAGGAGAAAATAAAGGATTAAATATGTGTTCCTGCCCCCCAAAAACAACCTATAAGTAGACTTGTATTTAGTGTAGACCAAGACAGGTGCTTGTATGGGTTTAACCTCCAAGACTGCACAGGCCGTTGGAAAGCTGTGTAAACAAGTAAATAGCCATCCATTAAGGTTAGGGGTCAGGAGGGGCATTTGAAAGTTGTGCTTTTAATGATGATAGAGGTTGGGGGGGGGGGGGGGTGCAGACCAGAAGGAGAATCTTTATCTCTTTAGCAGGCTTCCATGGCCTCCTGTGGCTCTCCTGGAGTGTCAGGGCCAACAGTAGCGAGAAGACACTCTGCTAGTCTCACTGTGCTGTGGTCATTTTATTGCTTTTGCAAGGTTTCGGGGGATCTTTGTCTCTAGCCCTCTAGCCCTTGCCTACACTTGGAAACTTAGCTGCTCTAGCCACCTCAACCAATGTGTCCACAATTTAGCATTTTCTCCACCTACAATAGTCAGATTCCAATTAATTCCACCTTTGATTCACAAACTCCCAAATACATTACATTACATACATTTAGCAGACGCTTTTGTCCAAAGTGACGTACAATAGTGCATTTAACAAAGGAAGGTAAAAGAACAACTGGTCACCAGAAGTCAAAAGCGCATTTCATTCCTAAATCTCTGAACTGGTGCTCAGGTAAAAGTACAATAAATGTAATCTCATAAACAGTAGATTACATTAATTCTCACCAAATTGGGGTCCCAAACCCACCCCAGAAGGGACAACCAGAAAATGGACCAAGTTGGCCTCATGGGGGCGCTAAAATCCCAACTGTCCCAACTCTGGAACAGTTGAGGGTGAATGTTCTAATTCTTTAAGTTGATTGCGCAAACATAAGTTTAAGTTGATTGCGCAAGCCTAAATTGGTCAGATCGGCTTTAAGGAGGCAAAACCTTAAACGAATCATCATCAAACTTTGGAAAGACACATGATCACACATATGATCTTCATCATATGTGTGGGAGTAAGTCATTCCTAAACACAAACACTGCAGGAAAGCCTTCCAGGGCTGCTGTGAACGCAACCAGCACCCGCTAAAGGTTAGGCTACTTAAACCAAGGATACTATAAATATTTGGTTTGTGTGTTTATGCATATTTTCTATATTGCACATTTTATGTTTTATTTATATTATTGTCTTTCAGAATCTCTCCTGTGATGGCAACAATTTCCCTCGGGATTACTAAAGTGCTGAAGAATAAAGAATTATGCTGGATAGTTTAAAATAGATCATTAGCTTGATTTCAGATGGGATTAAGCAATGATCAATGGCTCTTTTGGGGTGAGAAGTATTTGAAATAGGTCAAGGCAACAGAGACATTGAATTGTACAACAATCTAAAACATTCATGTATTCTTAAAAATAATGACTCAGTTGTCATATACAATTCATTTGAATAAAAGCTTGTTAATTTGCAGTTAACAACACCAGAATACACACATTTTCTGATACGAGTTTGTTAGCTGACTTTGAGATAGATTATACTTTTTGAAATGTTTCTGACAATGTCCCTGAAAGAAATGTGTAAAGATATATACATCCCTCTTTGATATGTTGATATGTTTTTATACCCTGTTATCACTTAAACTTTATCTTTCAAAACATACCCAAGTCAGATTGTAATGTAAACCAACGTCATTATTTTTCCAAAATATGAGAATAAGATTTTTGTTGCAATATTTATACCTAGATAAATAGTTTTTGAACCAAACTGGACCGTAACAGATATTCAGATATTCCAATTGCATCTTGTGCGGAAAAATACATATTTCGTCCAAAACATTTGAAGTGTAGGACACAGAGGAGCTAGGAGAGGGGGGGGGGGTAATGTTCCAACTGCCATCCTCAACCTGATTCTACGGCGAGAGAACACCAAGACTCACGCCAGGTTACTATTTCATTACTTATTTCCCAACGTTTTAGCCCATTGTGTCTACTTCTATATTTGACATATTACTGTGCAGGACCCTGTGTACCAAATGCGACAGTTTACTGTTTTATTGTCATTCCATACCACATCCTGTCTTGTCTTGCAGGGTGCCTCTAGTGGCCATTGAATTGTTTCCTGCTGAATTGTTTCCCCGGCTGGGGAGAAGTCTGATAAAGCAGACCCAACCTGTGGTTTCACGCCACATCTGGAGTGGTAATGCATGAATAACCACCTCTCCTTATAAACCTGATTAGAACCACTTCAGGCTCTCTTCACGCACTTTTGCGAGAATCATCTGTGCTAAACTCGTATTACGACTTAACAAAAACTTTAAAAAAAACAGTGCGATGCGGCCCTTCCCTCTTACACTGACATCACACCATGCAATAAAGGGAGCGCTTGAGGTATGTGTTCTGTGGCTGTGGGATCACGCATTTCATCAGGAAGTCATTACAACCCTGGGGCTCTTAAACATCAGTGGATTTCAGGGTGATTTTTACAACTAATGTTGCAAATCTTGATGTACTGTTTAAGGCGCCTTGCCAGTTGTGTACAACTTAGTCCAGTTTTGTAATACACCCTGGCCCATCGTTTAATGCGCAAGAGGCTATTGTGTTCTTTTTCCGAAGGGGGGGGGGGGGGGTGTTATCATTCAAGTGGATCCAGGAAGTTGGAATTTGATTGATTTGAATGATCGTCTCGAGTGTCTCTGGCTGGCGTCTGAGCTGGGAGAAACGCATCCTGGCGAGGCTCCGTCTTCACGCTTCATGTCAGGTTAGGTTAGGGCACCACAAAAGGCAACCTTGTTCACCACGTCACTTGGGACATTTGCTCATATGTAGGCTTTGGATTAGGCTTTGGCTTAGGCTTTTTTGTAGCACATGCTACAAAAAAATCAAATCAAATCCAAAATAAAAAGGACTTCCTGAGTTAAACAAGGAAATTAAATCTGAGCTATGGGATTGATCCCCATCAAGTCATGTGTCATATTTGGATTTTCCGAATTTTTAAAAGGCATTTGGGGCACTTAATACCGTGAAGACGCACTACCTCTAACAGCCTGTTCCCCCTGTGGTGTGCACTAGGTGGCATGGTAGGTGGCAGGCTACCCGTCATCAGAACACAGAGGAGACGTGTGCATAGATTCATAGGTTATTCAGGAAACCAATACTTGACCGGGATGCAATCAAATATAATCTATTTTTCACATGGATTCTGAGTATCATATTGACTTTTTGATATCTGGAATTACTTTTGGATGTAATGTGGTATGTTTGGTTCATCGGTGTAAACACAGCAGTAGTGACCTACTATGCTGTGCCTATGCACCAGTTCCACAAAGTCTCTAGCTGCAGTCTGGCCATGCAGTGTATGCACTTACACATTCATTCATGTTTAGTGCTTATTTCCTCACATCATTTAACACCTCCAATGCACCTGGGGGTAGAGGTTGGGGGGGGGGGGGGGGTCTGGACAAGTACGTCTCGGTTACACATGGCCAGGTTAAACCTCCTTCCAACGTACGCCGTCAGACCACAAGTCTTATTTGATTTCCTTCGGCAAAAGGGATTGAGACATAAAAGCACTGTCAGCGTCGCCGTGACACAAAAACGGAATGAAATGCATTGAAGTATTCAAGAGTGATTTTAACATGTGTCCGATCATTTGAGGCCGCTGGAAGCACACTAGAAAACCACTTTGTAGTGTCGTGGACCAACTTTGCTGAAATATGGTCTTTGAATTGTCATCGTATACGTTGTCTATGCATGCGACGCACACCACTGGCCTAGAACAAGACAGGTAGGACATTCTCCCATGCCCCCTCAGCTATGCTCCCTTCTCGTACTTCTGTTAAATATCTGTCATCACTCACTCCATTTCTCTCTCATCACAGGTATTGTGTTCATCTTTATCTTGTGTTCATCTCTTGTTCCCGCTCCTCCTTTTGTTTGAGGGGCCCACTTTGCTATTTCCCACATTTGCTTATACAAATACGTGTGAGTGGACTGAAAGCTAAATAGTAAACATGGTTAAGGAACCAAGTGGGTTTGGTGGGTTTAGGTACCAAGTGGGTTTAGGAACCAAGTGAGTTTAGTGGGTTAAGGAACCAAGTGGGTTTAGGAACCAAGTGGGTTTAGTGGGTTTAGGAACCAAGTGTTGTAGGTCACACACCAGCACTAGTATTCGATTTACGGCAGGTAGTCCAGTCTCAGATGAGTGCTAATCACATAGAAAATGTAATGAAATATCAACTGTATTTCTATAACATGACTACGTAAGGAAAATAGTTTCAATTGAGAGTTAGGAAGTGACCTTGTCTTGAACAACAAGCACACATAGCCTGGTGGCCCTAACCAATATGACACATACTGTTTGCTGTAACAACAAAGCTGGACTTCTTTCCATTTGTAACATGAATTGCGTGTCTCGAGGAAACAATGCTTAAAGTAGCCAAATTCAGGGAATGCCCCTTCTCGGGGCAAACAGGTACACATCATCACAGAGTGTTATGCCCACAACATGCGGGTGTATTGCTGCAAAACACAACCCGTTGGTTGTTCTTAAAAAAAAAGAAGAAGAAGAAAGAAAATAGCCACTGCCGCAGTTCTCGCGAGAGAGACCGTTTCAACTCAGGTAGCTGAACCTTTATCTCAATAACGTCAAAGCTAAACTCTCTCTCCCCGGGGAACAATTTGCTACAGCATTAGCCAATGACAGGGAAACTCCACGGCTCCCATTCAACCAGAAGAGAAGCTGGACTCACGAGAGAGAGAGAGAGAGAGAGAGAGAGAGAGAGAGAGAGAGAGAGAGAGAGAGAGGGGGTTTGCTGGGGTCAGAAATACGAGAAGCGTTTGTCTTTTGAGAGTTGGGTAACACAAGACTGTGGGAGAGGACAAAAGTATTTGCATGTGAAGCATTGAAATGAATATGCGTTTCCAGCGTCTATTAGAGTTCTATATTTTTTTACACACACTTTTATATAGTTTCTTCATGAAGGTTAATTCACTTTTTGACGCGCAAATTGCCGATAGTGTTTGCAAATTGTACAAATCGGCAGTTTTCCCCGTTTACTTGTTTTGCGCAATCTAATTAGAGCAAATGGTTACATCTTTTTCCAGCAGCTGAAGTGAATGAGAACACCGCACTAAGTTGGTTTAATACACAGGTCAAAACACTCTTCTTTTCTTTTTAAAACTAGCCCGGAGACGAGGCCTCGAAAAGATTTATGACTTAGGAAAATTTCTATTTAGTGATGTCAAAACACTCCCACTCGACCCAGCCCACAGATGGCGACCGACAGTGATGAGCACAAGTTGATCCCCAGGGTTTCTCACTGTTTCAGTCGACTGTTGGATCAATCCGTCTTCCTGGACAGGGCTGTTACACCCCCTTGTTATTTCAAACGCCTTGCTCCTGTACCCGAGTGACTTTTGTAATTCGTCGTAGTCTTTGAAATGCTAAAATGTTAACCGCCCCTTCAGGTTCTCTTCAGAAGAAGACCTTTTAAAAAAAATTAAATGTATGCAGCAATAGAATGACAGATACGTTTTGTAAGACTTCTGTGGCACAATAGCCATACTTGTGCCATTATAATGGCATAATTCTTCCTCGTTGGTTAAATCAGCGGCGACGCGACACCAAACACCACTAACTCAATGTTCACAGCCTACAAAGGCAGAATAATGTGACTTATCTCTAATGCGTCGTCTGCGGTGGTGGAAGTGATCTTAAGAAGTGGGGGGGGATGGGTTTGAATCCCGGGACAAACCCATCCTACCCTTTTGTGAGATGTGATCCCGTTCCTTCACATATTTGCGGCCTGCTCTTTGATCTTTCAGCTGGACCCTTCCTCCAACCACCAGCGCCTGCCCATCTCAGTACCCTCTTCTAGGACCGAGCCACAGCGCTTATCCGGGTCGGGTCGCAGAGGTAGCAGCTTCAGCATACGTAATAATCATAATAATAATAATAATAATAATACTGACATGAAGAATAGGTTGACTGACTTCTGTGCTGGACATCTTATAATATCAATGTTTTATTTTCTTCGTATTCACACACACACACACACACACACACACACACACACACACACACACACACACACACACACACACACACACACACACACACACACACACACACACACACACACACACACACACACACACACACACACACACACACACACACACACACACACACACACAGGCGGGTACTACCGTCATGTCCGTTGTGTTGAGTGTTTGTGATGGAGCGACTACGCCGTGGTCAGACAGACGGGAGAGACAGAGAGGGAGACAGAAATGTTTGGAGGGAAACTTCAAAACCGTTGCCATTTTTTTTTTTCCCCCCCTTCAATACCCTTAAGTGAGATTATGGCTTGCGAACGTGGCGTCCGAGGCACATCTGTAAGCCGGCGGAAATACCGGAATCTTGCATGCGCCTTTGATTGTTACATTGGAGATATCATGTGCACCGCCCGCTCCCCTGCTGTAAACCATTAGGCGCAGTATACCTCGTCCCCTTGTAAAAAAAAAAAAGAATGCACTGGAAATCCTGCAGTGGGGAAGAGGAGATGAGGATTCCATGTGGTACTCCCGGCAGATGATAAACAAAGGGAGGAGGTGATACAGTTCTGTGTGATATATCGAGCACATGTGTTCTCTCTCTCTCTCTCTCTCGCTCTCTCTCTCTCATACAAAAGCAAGAGTATAAAAATAAGCTGTAATAAAGTGGGGGAAGGGGGGCGGGGGGGGGGGGGGAGACCCTCATCTGATTTATACAAAGCCTCAGTGCTTGTGTATCCGTGAACAAGATTAGTTCAGTAGATCACTTCACCCTACATCCTTTATGGTTGTTTTCTTCATCCCCTAGCGGCTGCATCTCCCCTCAAGTCCCCCCCCCCCCCCCACCACAAGTCGTCAGTCGTCCCTGCGCCGATCAAGGTAAAACCGCCCCCCCCCCCCCCCCCTTGTTAAAAAAAAACCTCCGTCAGGACAGAGGCGCGGGGGTCACCGCTGGCCCGGTGGAAACGAGGCTTCCAGGTTTATACAGTCCTCGTATATATTTGTTCCGATCTAGATTCCAGACGCCAGTTTGTTTTTTTCTCTCTCCTTTCCTTTCCTTTCCCTTTCTTTCCTTTCACCGACTCGGCGAAGCCATTATACCCTCGCTTGCACGGAAACAGCGGCGTCATCCTGGCCATTCTGGGCCGTGCTGGCGATCCGAGGAGTAGTCGCCTCGTCAACCCATCGAAGGCGTAGGGAGGGATAGGGAGGGATAGGGAGGGATAATAGGAGGGATCTGGGTAGGTCATCAGAGACCCCCCACAGGCAGGAGCACCTCAGGGTTGACTTTTATGGCAGGTGTTTACGGAAGGTCATCCCCATTAACTCACACCTCTACTTTCTTGTCAGGCTGAAAGGACACATGTGTCGCGAAGTTCTATGTGCAACTTCTGGTCTGAGGGAATGGACATCACAGCGGTTTGACATCACAGAAGTGTGTCGATTCAGAATAGAAAGTCTGAAGAAGTTCCAAATAAAAGACTTTTGAATTTATATTTAATTTGATGAAATTCACATACTTGGCCAGCTAAAAGTAGGAAAGATAAAAGTAGGTGAATGTTTTGGGGAAAACGAATTATCAAAAGATCCAAGTGTCTTCTTTGAATTTTTTTAAATTTAAAATAGCTTGCACTGCTAATGAATTAATGCTATTTTTCCACAGTATACTTACATACTTGTATGTAAAAGTATGTAAGTATGAATCATTTGTATGAACTTAAATATATGTAGTATTTTGCACAACCAATTTCCATTGCAAAAATTGTAAACTATCGCGTCAGGGGGGTGATACTTAAAATCATCTGTTGCAAAAAATAACAGCACTAACAATAACTTATAATTGTATTGACCCCACTTAACCTCCTCACAAGGAACCATGGCAAAGAGCCATGATTTGTGACCCATTTCCTCTGCTTCTACAGCCGGTTCCCTGTTGTTTATACAGCAGTACCCCCAGATCCCGGGTCCCTCTCCAGGCCGGTGTCCCTCCCCAGCCCGGGTCCCTCCCCAGGCCGGGTCAACAAGTGCCTGAACTCCCTGCTGGAGTCTGAGGAAGGATGGCCGGACGCTGGAGCTGTAATGTTACACATACTCGACCAATCACCAGGGGAGCACGCAAACACAACACACACACACACACACACACACACACACACACCTCACACAGGCTCAGCACCCCCCATCAGGCGACACACCACACCACTCAAGTGGATGACGGCGGGGGAAAGTAAACTGTGAAAAGCAGAGGTTCCACAGGGGCCTGGGGTGGTGGTGAGAGGGAGAGTAAAACTACAACAACCTGAATGAACTACGACTCGTGTACAACTGTGAGACGTTGGCTTAGAGACGGTGAATGAAACCCCGCTGATGATCCCGATACATCACCGTCTCACTTTTAAAACAACTCTATTGTTGCACTGTTTTTTCGACAGCGTTTCAATTTTTTTTTAAAGGCAGCAAAGACATTTGTACTCAACGGTTGAAAACATCAAACGTTTTTTGCGGTTGTCGATGCCAACCAATGTAGCTTCTTTAACACCTGGGCAATTTTAAAGAAAATCCCTTCAATAAATACTTGAATGAATGAATAAATGAACAAACGTTTGCCAATTTGAACTTTTATTTGGAAGAAGCTATTTTTTTTAGACAAAGTGCACAGAGAACAAGAAAAATCGTTTTTTCTCCTGATGAACGGGTTGAATAGATTAGCGTACACAGTGCAAGACAATTAGTGACCGGAGAAAGAAGAGGAGTGAGGAAGAGCGGGAAAGATATGGTTTGGAATGCGTGTCAGAGTGTGCGCGTGTGTGTATGTGTGTGTGACCCATGTGCGTGTATGTAAGCACATGAGAGAGAGAGAGAGAGAAAGAGAAAGAGAGAGAGAAAGAGAAAGAGAAAGAGAGAGAGAGAGAGAGAGAGAGTCTGGTATTGATTAGTCCATCTCTGGCTCAGGTTGTGAAGGCTCGGGGAGTGCCGGCGTTAACAGAGAATTGGACTGTTTGCTCCCCTGCTGGGCCCACCGGGGTGTCCCTCTAGGAAAGTATGTGTTACAGGGAGGAGGGTGGAGTCCCACACTCAACCATTACCCTCTCCAACACACACACACACACACACACACACACACACACACACACACACACACACACACACACACACACACACACACACACACACACACACACACACACACACACACACACACACACACACACACACACACACACACACACACACACACACACACACACACACACGTTGCGTGGGCGCATGTGTCCGTTTTTCCTCGGTAAGTGTAAGTGTGCGAACCTCTGATGCCGCCATGACACCGCGCTTCAGCTTGATCTATGGTCGCCATCGGTCATATCAAAACTACAAAAAAATAAAAAAAGCCTGGTTTCACTTTGCCAGCAAGCAATTATGTTAGCGCTTGACCTGGGCGGGGTCACGCTAGCCGGGGAACCTGGAAAACGGGGCAAATGAACCGACGGGGGAGGTCTCTTTCAAACTCCTTTAACAAGGAGACAGCGTTTAAAAAAGAGGAAGAAGAGAAGAATTAGGAGGAGACCACCCTGCCACAGCTCTATCAAGCGGCCTCACGTACACACTTTACAGCGGCTACACCGCTAGTTTCATGACGCTACATCCCGTCAGGGGGAAGAAGAGCGGGGCCTGATGACGAGGAACCCTGGAGGTCAGCAGCAGAGTCGGAGGGTTTGACGTCAAATCAACCAAATTGTCGAATGAAAGTGTTTCTCGCTATATATGTGAGCGTGCAGATCAGGAAATAAATATTGCCAATTCAATGTCAACCGACAAACTAAGTAAACGGGGGAACATGAATGAAAGGGACTTGAAAACAAAAAAGGTTTCAGCAAGACGTTAGTTTAATAATAGTTTAATAATAATACACATAATAATACATTCAATTTATACAGCGCTTTTCTGGATACTCAAGGCACTTCACAGACTTTCCCACACGGTAAAATCATTTAATAGTTAGATAGTTAAAAATAAGAAAGAATATATATATATATAATAGTTATATATAGTATAGTTTAGATATATAAAATGGTCAACATCTGTGCGAAATATGAATATAGTCCTAGTTATACCAGATACTAGCAAGTTCTGGGTGTAAAATGCAACATACGAGACTCGCCTTGATTGGCAGGTTGTTGTCGTTGTTGTTCTTCTTCTTTTTTCCCCTGCCTTGGTTTAGACAAGAGGCACAGAAACATAACACTGGGATGAGAATGGTGGGCTGAGAGCCCAGGTGCCGCAGTGTGGACCGCGATGGGACCGAAGCGGCGGTCTCCATCTGTAGCAGCTGTCCTCCTAGTTACCAGCACATCAAGTGACGTGTGACGGAACCACAGCCTTTTACTGTCCTCCTAAAACATACGAGGCCGGCCTTTTATGAAGCCTCTTGAAGCCCACGCACACGCACACACACACACACACACACACACACACTTTGTTCTTCTCATCAGCCTCGGGACAATTCAGAGGAACTCTGACTCTGGGCTCTGTAAGAGTATGGCAACCCTTTTGGGCGGTTTTGGGCGGCTTCTTGGGAGTAACAGTAAAGCAACTAAAGGTCTACATTGAACAGAGCCATCAGCACGACACATCCAGAACGGAAAGGAAAGGAAAGGGAACGGTTTTTTTGTGCGATTTCCTTTGGGAAACGGTTTCGATTCCTATTCCAAAAAAAAAAAAAAGAGTCCCTTCTTATGGCGTTGTTGTAAGGTTCCCACTCTGAATACTAAATCTTTCAGACAGACGCTTTTAAAAACGTCAAATGCTGCAAGGTCTACTTACACATGTCATGCCACGGCCTGGATAGTCCTCTTCCTGTTTCTTCCTGGCCACATGAAACACTCACGTCTGTTTCATGGACCCAAGGGCTCACTATCCGCACCAGGTGAGGGTTTGGTGGTACCCCGCCCTGTCCAGTCTTCTATCTGACCCCAAAGGAGGACACAGAGTACCAGGCTGTCTGTTTGGAGACAAAGTTGAAATGTCACACACACACACACACACACACACACACACACACACACACACACACACACACACACACACACACACACACACACACACACACACACACACACACACACACACACACACACACACACACACACACACACACACACACACACACACACACACACACACACACACACACACACACACACACACACAAAAACACATAATGTTTTCATAGCGCTATTATTTACATGTTATATGTCACCAGGATTATTTGTGTCCTGTAGCACACCTGTGTGCTTTGGCAACACGTCTCGTCTCCCTAACAAAACTCACTGCGACTACAAATGTACAGCAGCGCGTGTAAACTCCGGGCTACTAAAGCTATGGTATATGGCTACAAATACATAACGATGGATGGATATGAAAAACAATACAATGCCTCATGCTTCATGCCTATTAAAGAGTGAAAGCTGGGATACGTGCGAGTTGTGTTTCCAGACATCACCTGTGGACTGTCTCCCTCGCCAGGCCCAGAGGAAGAGAATATAATTTCCTGTGTAGGTGGGTATTCAGATGTGTTTTATTTGTCACATATATATACAAATGTACAGCGAATGTTATCGCCAACTCTGAAGATGTGCCCAAAGTTACCGAATTTACAAGAATTACAATTTACCAAAATTACAAAAACACAAATGTAAATTTTTACATAATTGCAAAAATATGAATCAGACACTATGAACAGAATAAATATAAAAGGGAAACAGTGTGAAGCGTATAGTGCACATAGTCCAACACTGGCTTGTTCTTGTTGGGGGTTTGTTCTTGTTGGGGGAGTGGGGAAGGGGGGATAGTCGTTGTTGGGGGCTTACAGTTCGTTGGTTCAGGGCCTGGGGGGGAAGCAACTTGTGACGAGTCTCTCGGCCTGTGCCTTTGTGGGTGCGGTGCCTTCTATTCTGTACTACTGCATCACAGATATTTATATACGTGCACACCATGCTCTGCCCGGCGTGTGGTCAGCAGTCAGTCGCACACACCTGATGCTGCAGTGATAATTGGCCATATTGGAAAGAGGAGGGTTTATCCCTCCACCCCCCCCCCCCCCCCTCTTCTTCTTCTTCTTCTGCAATACATTTGGGCAGGGGTGTAAATCTGGCCTTCCATTACTGTACATGTGGAGGTTCTCCTCTGAAGCAGGCCAGTGCCGGCAGCTGAGCAGCACATGTTGCAGGACCTCCTGCAGTCATCCGAGGAGCCTCTTGATAGATGTCCTCCAGGTGGGGGCGCTTCACGGCATACCAAGTACAAGGGGGGATTGATCAGAGCAGACCCTAGATTTGATATTTAAAACTTTATATTTTTTCCGTCTCCGGGCCAACGACGGCATTCGTCGACTGTCATTTCCTGTTCCCGGGAGCCCGGGAGATTTTGTCGGATCCGATTCTGTCATCGTATTTTTCCCCATCACCTACTGGTTTGTCTTTTTTCACAAAGGGGTGATGAGTTTTGCGTCGGCTCTTGTGATACCGGGGGAAATAATGTCTTGCGAGACGCCACAGGAATCCGTCATGGCTTCCTGCAGGTGAGGATATATTGTACGCCTCACTGGTTTTCACACTGTATAGGTTCTGCCGGATGAATCCTTCTGGATCTTCCAGCCAACCGTCCTCCACCCCCTTTTCAACATCCTGCCGACCAGGAAGCTAGAGATCCGGTTTCATCGTCATCATATTCAATATCCGCTTCGGTTTTAGCGGCTCATTTGCAGATGGACGAATGTTTCCCGCTGCGGAGTAAGGTAACCGTTTAACAAGATGGAAGCTGGCTGGCTTCCATCTCATAGACTTTTTAAATACAGCAAGGTATGCTTTCAGGTATTTTTTTTAACACTTTCGGTTCACTTGAGACACAAAAACATGAGCGAAAAATGTAAATTCTATATTTTGGTTAAATCTTCATCTGAGAAATACGGTGGGTGACCTGCAAAAAGTAACGAACGGATATGAACTTTTTTCGAAAATGTACTCATATCTTAGCAAATAAAACAAGACGTTTGATCTTTGTCCTAAATGTAAATCTTTGTGGGACGTAATTGAATAAAGATGGAGGAAATAGAGCATTGTAGTGAAACAGCATTGTAGTGAAGTGTACGTTGGCGTCACGTGCGCGTCAGCGCGTCACCGGTTCACCGAGCACATGTGTGGTACCGTACGATATCGCCACGCCATGAAACCCAAAAAAAAGAAAAAAAAAGGTATCTGCTACCATATCTGCAAGCATCTTTTGATCTTTTGATCTTTAGGGTGATGTATATACAGGATGATGTATAGGATGGGTTGTGCGTTCGACGCTCACTTCAGAGGTGGTATCCCTCTCGGGTAATGCAGGCGCTCCATAAAACACTTTCATGTAGCTCTATAAAAAAAAGAAAGGTACCGTAAAAAAAAAAACGTTGTCAAATGTGGAGGTTTTATTTTTCATCCAGGTGTTGGGTTTCATTCCTGACCCCTGTATTACCTGCTCATTTGATCTTATTTCCACACCGGGCTTTCACCCACGTGCCGGGAACCAACGTCCATGAGCGGAAAAGTATTTCAACTTATTAGCGCACTTCAAACATTCCTGTCCCACATAAAGAGCCTGAAGAAAAACGGCTATTGGCTATATTTTTTTAAATCGTAATAAACAGCATACCTTAAGGCTACTGCGTGACTTTTCAAGTCGGGCCCTACTTTTGCCCTATTCTTGACCTCAAACCCCATTGGTCGTCCTTGATCTCAAAATCTCATTGGCTGTTGCCAGCGTCATCGCCCACTCTCAGTCTCTCGATCACACTCTCTCCTCAACTGGTGGGTGGCAACCCATAGGTGGGTCATGAGGGATTTTTGAGTGGATCCCAGTGCATAAACCAAACCTGTTTACCAAAATCTGTACAAAGAAGCCCATAAATGAACTAATGCTTTAATGTTATATAATATATATATATATATTTATTATAATTCATGTTTGGATGGGTTCCTATTTCATTGAGTTTAGCCCCAATTGTTGCAGCTTTTTGTTCGCTGTGCATTAAGGCATTGTCGATTACTGCAATATTGGTAAATACATGTTTTAATTTTGGGTTGTGACTTAATGACACATGTGGGTCCTGAGGCTAGATCAACTGAACCAACGAGAACCGCTGGGCTAGGGGCCGACAGCAGGACAAGGTTTAGTTCAGTACCAATTAATGCTGCAGGCCTCCCTTCCAAACATTATACCTCATAGAATATACAATGACCTGTTGGTAGAGGTTCCCCTTCTACCACAACTAGGAGTGTATTTGTTTATACTATTTTGTATTGGCCAAAATATTTGACTGACAAAGCCGTTGACTTTTGTGTGTGCTTTACTCGAAACCGTGAAGCAATTTGAAGGAATTAATATTCTACATAGTCCATTTTCTTTTCAGAAATTTGAATAAAATTAGCCATTGGAGTAAGCTATGGAAATGAACAGTGGCCTAGTCTGAAGCCCGAGTTAAATCATCTCCATTGCGAGCTAAGGTTTGTTTGAAATGCAACTTTCTGAAAAAACATTCCCCACATATTTGCCTCAAAGATAAGCAGCAAATTATGATTTTTATTTTCTTACATCTGGATGGACACATACATGGACACCCTCACCAGAGCCCGTGCACTCCGTCCGGAGACAACGTGACAGAGATAAGACGACCAGTTTGTTCTTCACACGACACTGTGCAGGAAACAACATTTGTTGACATGGAAACACGGAGGATAATACCGGCAATGTTGACAAAACACAGCCAAAGTGTCACAGTGGCAACTGCCTGGTTGGTCACCAGGTCATCACCAAGGTTAATGCTGAGAGGCCCTCTGCGCCCTGCTCCCAAGGGCCTCCACTCTACTCTATCCCCCCCCCACACACACACACACACACAGCAGGTGACCTAGAACCTACAAACAACACACACACACACACAGCAGACCAACACAACACACACAGCAGGTGACCGAGACACCTACAAACAACACACACACACACACACACACACAGCAGGTGACCTAGAACCTACAAACGACACACACACACACACACACACACAGCAGGTGACCTAGAACCATTCAAACAAAACACACTGCAACATAAACATGAAATCACTACTCACTACCTGAATGTATCAGTAGTAGACGTTTTATTAATGAGGGCAAAGATGGGGGAATATATACACTGAAACGGACGCTATAGGTCAAAACACATGTAATCACCACCAACTAGACACAGCCATCGCCTTTGATACACACATACTGTATGTTACATAGCCAAGTAGTAAACGATGAACGAAGTGCGCCTACCTTGCGTGGTTGTGTTGTCGGGGGGCTCCGAGTGAGTTTTATATGAATGTCCAGCAGGTACGCAGGCAATCAACATCCAAAGAACGATACAAATGCGTGTACACATATACGTGTAAACTAGCGCAAAACATGTTAAACGTGTTAATTCAAACCAAACCAGTGAAGAAACGGATTGGCTGCTTGTGTCGATATAAACGTTACAGTGCTTAGCGGCGGCCATTGGCACTCAGTAGGAAAAGCAGTTCTTCAAAATAAAGGTCCCAACCACAATCCAACAAAGTTCTTCCATGACATTAAATAACCTAAAGTGGCTCCTTGTTTGTGAAATACAGGAAACAGAGTGCATATTGTTAGAAGTAGTTTATTATTGTGTATAAACCCACTTGTCAATGTATTAAGCTTTAGCCTGGCTGACCTTGTCAGACACGGAGTCCATTTGTGGGGCTGATTCCTCAAGAGACAGGAAGATCACTGCGGGTCATGACCCCCTTTGCAAATCCTTGCAAATGTTTCAAAAAAGGGTGCAGTTTAGGCCTTCCATCTTAAATGACTTTGGAAGCGTTTGGTTTGCATAGGAGACGAGGAGGACTTCAACGGATGATCGTGAGCTCAGACAGCGCCGCTCAGCGCCTCTCCCCAGACAGACAGATCCGTCATGTGACCGTGTGTTTATACACCGTGGCGGCGGCGGCGGCCGTGCAAACAACCCACTCGTCCACCTCACCTGTGGCTTTCCCCGCGCGCCATTTTTCACCTGGGTGTTGTGTGTACAGCGGCGGTGTGTGTGTGTTGTTGTTGTTTTTAAATCCCCCATGTGTGACCAATGAGTAATCAGCTCATTTGTGTGTACAGAGGAACCTCCTTTTTAATTGAGCAGGCCTAGCGTGGGCTGTTTGCTCGGGTGACACCGGGGCTGTTTGTTTAGGGGTAGAGATGGATCAAAGGCCTGCTGTACAAAACACACACACACATAGAAAAGGCCCTGGACAGACAACAGAGAAAATGTGGATTGTACATTGTATTCATATAATATGGAATGTATACTATATTGTTATTATATAATGTCTGTGTAATATAATTGTATATGTCATATATAGGTTACATTTGTATCAGTCATTTGTTTTTATTGGCCAAACTTTATTCCGAACTCATATAGGCCTGTGATATGATTTTTGTATAAATACACAATGTGAGAGCTGTTTTAAACAGCAGGCCACGTCAGCATCGCTTTGTCTTCAAAACAAACAAAAAAACAACTACATTTATCATCTGAAACCCTTTTTTATTTGTTTATGGCGTCATTTGAATACACATTTACAGAGCTATGCAAATCAGAACTTCTAAGTGTTAACCTCGTTAAACACTGTGTTTACTTAAGTGAGAGTATGCCAGGTGCAATGCTCATTTATCACTTGGGTCCCACCATTACAGCTGTCCTACACCGTCCGCAATCAACCCCACACGCCATTTTAGTTTAATGCTTTTGCTGAAGCATTCACGCTACTAAACACAAGACGCTTGAGCTATGAAGGTGAAGAGAATCACAGGTAAACATTGTTGTATTAACCGATCGACCGATCAACCAAACATTAATGAGTGCATGCGGTCAGGCCACACTGTGCGTTGAAGTGGACGATTACATTTCCTTAGTTGAAAATGCAACACAAAGCACTTTTCCATACGATTTACATGAGCGCTTAGACTGGCAAATGCATCGCAATGGCTGACTAGGTCAAGAAGATACTCTGGTGTCTTGGTCGGAGAATGGAAATACTTATCATAACTCTTCTATCTATGTTTTTTCTATCTATCTATCTGTCTGTCTGTCTATCTATCTATCTATCTATCTATCTATCTATCTATCTATCTATCTGTCTATCTGTCTATCTATCTTTATATCTTTATATCTATCTATCTATCTATCAGATAGAGTGAAAGACAGAGAGAGAGTGAGACAGACTGATAGACAGAGACAGAGAGAAGGAGAAAGAGAGAGAGAGAGAGAGAGAGAGAGAGAGAGAGAGAGAGAGAGAGAGAGAGAGAGAGAGAGAGAGAGAGAGAGAGAGAGAGAGAGAGAGAGAGAGAGAGAGAGAGAGAGAGAGAGAGAAGGATGGGGTCATAGACAGGGTCATAGACAGAGAGAGGTAGGAAGTTCAATCCTGGTTTTCTTTCAAAACATTGGCTTCAAGATGTACAACAATTTGCATCCACTTGCAAATGTGACTATTACTTGGAATCTGAGAAGTGAGTTTGCATGTCTGCTTGCTCCTTGGCTGAATGTTCATAGGAGACCTACCTGTCTGCAGGTGATCTGATAGACAGCATCTAAATATGTTCACCTCAATACACATTCAAAACAGCACATATTTCTGCCTGATACATTTCCTCGAAATAATTAGCACGTCAAAATTTGTAAAAAAATATCTAATGAAAATACATGTTATCCGTATAACGAAAAGAAAGAAAGTTCTTGTCACGAATACACGACAAGGTGTAAACAAATGAGCAGCTTAATGTTTCCATTGTGTAGCAAGCTGAGAAGTCTCCACCTGTGTGTGTGCGTGCGAGTGTGTGTGCTTGTGTCTGTGTGTGTGTTCACTCTGACAGATCAGCTGTTGTTGTCTTGATCAGTGTTGCAGATGTTCTGCTTGTTGTGACGGTGTGGCGTCCCTCTGCTCCGTGTGGACAGAGAGTGACAGGGATGATGCCGGCCACTCGTGGAACAACAAAAACAACAGCAGGTGTTCCTGGTGTAGGCAGCCTGAACCCACGAGCTCACCACTCAGGCAGAGAGAGAGAGAGAGAGAGAGAGAGAGAGAGAGAGAGAGAGAGAGAGAGAGAGAGAGAGAGAGAGAGAGAGAGAGAGAGAGAGAGAGAGAGAGAGAGCAACGCTGACCTGTGTGTGTGTGTGTGTGTGTGTGTGTGTGTGTATATGTGTGACGTGTGTGAGACCAGTTGCTAGTGAGTACAGTGTGTGTGAGTGTGTACAGTGTGTGTACAGTGTATACAGTGTGTACTGTGTGTGTGTATATATATACGTGTGTGTGTTTATGTGTGTGTGTGTGTGTGTTTGTGTTTATATATGTGTGTGTGTACAGTGTGTGTGTGTGTGTGTGTGTGGTGTGTGTGTGTGTGTGGTGTGATATATATACGTGTGTGTGTTTGTGATGTGTGTGTGTGTGTGGTGTGTGTGTGTTCGTGTGTGTTATGTGTGTGGTGTGTGTGTGTGTGTGTGTGTGGTTCGTGTTTATATATATGTGTGTGTGTGTACAGTGTGTGTGTGTGTGTGTGTGTGTGTGTGTGTGTGTGTGTGGTGTGTGTGTGTGTGTGTGTGTGTGTGTGTGTGTGTGTGTGTGTATATAATAATATATATATGTGTGTGTTTATGTGTGTGTGTGTGTGTGTGTGTTCGTGTTTATATGCGTGTGTGTGTGTGTGTGTGTGTGTGTGTTGTGTGTGTGTGTGTGTGTGTGTGTGTGTGTGTGTGTGTGTGTGTGTGTGTGTGTGTGTGTGTGTGTGTGTGTGTGTGTGTGTGTGTGTGTGTGTGTGTGTGTGTGTGTGTGTGTGTGTGTTTGTTTGCGTGTGCATTTGCATGTGCGTGTGCGTCTGTGTGTGTGTGTGGTATATGTGTCCTGATATATTCCCAGGCCCTCCAGCCACGTCAGCGTGCGGGCCCCTATCAGCCGGCCGACAACACGGTAGCCTAATTAAGTGCCGCTACTTGTCAGGAGCTGCGGGGCTACACATCTGTTATTGGATTACAGGCTGTCTGGGAAAACCAGCTCTGGTCTGCTGGTAGAGAGACTGAGCAAAACACGCCGGTGAACATGAATAAAGACCCCCCCCCCCCACCCCCCTTCCCTTCCTTCCTTCACGCCCTCTGATCGCCAATGCAAAATAGAGCATGGGTCGCCATTTATTCCCACCGTCCAAAAGTAATCCACCGTGCAATGAACTGTTTACGCGCCCGCCTCGTCTATATGTATGGTTGTGTCTATGTGGTTGTGTTGCAATATCTGATCTATACTAAGATGTCCTAATGTGCAAAGTATTGTTGCAAAAAGCGGTGTGTGTGTGTGTGTGTGGGGGGGGGATCTATTTGCTGCTTAAACACCTGGCGAGGGAGAGCCTGCGTGACGAGATGTTGACTTATACGTTCAAAGGTAAAACAAACTAAACTAAACTAATACAAAATGCGCCTTTATATGGAAATATGCAGGTTCGGAATGACACGTTTGCGTAAATCCACAAATAAAGTAATAATCCATGTGTCCTTTTTGTCGCCAACGCTTTTTAATGAGGTAAATCTGGCGTATTTAATGTTGGAATAATTCAATAGTAGGCCTGTTACATTCGTTTAACACTTTAACACACGTATATATATCAAGGATATATATACGACCTAAATCGTCGTTCATTCAGACACGTTAGGCTGTTGTTGACTTATTTTGCTTTTGTTTATTGAATGTATTTTATATTTGTATTTTACTTTTTGGCAACGTATAGGCCATTCATATTTTACTAATATACATACATTGAGGGTTGTTGCATTTTTCTCATTTGGCCCCGTAATTATGAGTGCGTTTCTCCTGCAGGGTTTAAACACTATTTAAAATATATATATATATATATATATTAATACATACATACTTTAATTATTTTTAACATAGTCAATTCCAACAGCAAAACAATACCAAATACCAACAAATTATCAAATATATTATAATATTTTGGGCCTCCACACCACACAAATGCACGAATGAAAGTGGACGAACACAAACACACACGCAACAGAACAAACAGCCTGTGTGTGTGTGTTGTGCGCACATGTTTCAACGTTTAGAAACACTTTTAACACAATGACGCAGTTCAGCTCCCATTTGCCAACGTCGTAAAAACTTCGCCAGAGGGGGGGGGGGGCTGTGAGGGACATCAGCAGATACTTATCAGCGACGGCGGTTATTCTCTGGACAAACACAAGTGTTTGCTTGGGGTAGGGTGGAGGTGGGTGGGGGTGGTCTAGGGTGCACGAACTGCTCTGTTGTCTTTGGGACAATTGGGCTTATTATATGGGAAAAGGTCACATGGGTGTGGGTGGACAGTTGCTTAAACGTTTCCTCTCCACCACACGACGACTGTATGTGTATAGGCCTAAAGAGTGTTTACTTTAATAATGTGTGTTTAGTTCACTCATGTGTGCGTAATGCGTCTTGGGGGCTATTTTTTTGGGGGGGAAAGAAGACACTTTCCTCTCGCACACGTGCAGCATACACACACAACTTCCCTTCAATCCGGCTGTGTGTGTAGGTGTGTGTGGCTGTGTGTGTATGTGTGTGTGTTGTGTGTGTGTGTTTGATTGGTCTGGTATAAGACACTCTCCTCTCGCACACGTGCAGCATACACACACAACTTCTCATTCAATCAGGCTGTGTGTGTGCGTGTGTGCGTGTGTGCGTGTGTGGGTGGCAGTGTGTGTGTGCGTGCGTGTGTGTTTGTGTTAAATAATGTTATGACATATTCAACTTCCTTTCAATCAGGCTGTGTGTGTGTGTGTGTGTGTGTGTGTGTGTGTGTGTGTGTGTGTGTGTGTGTGTGTGTGTGTGTGTGTGTGTGTGTGTGTGTGTGTGTGTGTGTGTGTGTGTGTGTGTGTGTGTGTGTGTGTGTGTGCGTGTTTGTGTTAAATAATGTTGTGACATATTTCATTCAAGGGATGTCAAATTGGTGTAGTATAAGGACGCCTTATACCGCCACAGGCCCTTATGGTTGATAATGATACAGCAGTACCGTTACAGCAGTGCGTGTGTCTGTCTGGGAGAACAAAGCTATTATTATCAAACGGTCCGTTGGCTGAAAGGAGAACATTTTGGCCCCAAGGGCTGCAGATTCATGCCGATGAAATGGGAAGAGATAAGCGCTGCAGTGCTGCGGGGTGGATTTACCTATAGTCTCTCTCTCTCTCTCTCTCTCTCTCTCTCTCTCTCTCTCTCTCTCTCTCTCTCTCTCTCTCTCTCTCTCTCTCTCTCTCTCTCTCTCTCTCTCTCTCTCGTCATACGACCTCTTCGCTGCTTTGTCGCACTGATCTTTTATTAGATTTTAAACTCTGCAGACCTGATCTGACATCTGACGTCCCAACCGACACGAGTGGACGAGAGCCGCGGTCTGTTATTGAGATCCAGAAAATGAAGAGGGGGGAATTTCAAATATTATCCATCAGATATTCAATATGACCTATCTGAAAAGAAACAGGTGTTGCACCTTATACACATGATATTTAATAATAATATTATTAATAATAATTATTAATAATAATATTTATAATATTAACAATAATTGGCCTAATTATAGTAATTATTATAATACCAATTACAATAATATTGTAACATGTTTTACTTAAACATGAATCCAAAATAAACAATAAGCATTGGTAAAATTTATTCTGCATGAGCAGAACATTGAACAATTAAAACCAGGCTATATTAATTATTAAAGGGATAGGAAAAATGTTCGCATACATACCACCTGTACAACTCACCTCTCAATTGCACTGAGTGCAATTAAAAGACCCTACACGTTTTATATATATTTTTAAGTGTGTGTGTTTGATGTTTTGAACGTGTAAGTGCACGACATGTGGGCTTCAGTAAGTTCCTGCTTTCAGCATTAAAGCTTAGCTTGAAAATGCTTTGAGAACCAATCTACGAGTACGGACTTGTACTGCGGCCTTTTGTTGAAACATGAAACGTGCGGAATAATTAAGTGTAATATAGTTTATTGGCACGATTAGAAAAATGCAACATTTGGATTGGTTTAAATACTCTACACGATAAAGTTATGAAAGACATGCACATATAAAACATAATATACATATAGATATATAGCACCCCCTTTCCAAAAAAAAAAAAAAACAATAATCACATTTTTATTTACTTTGAAACATTTAGAAATGCAGTGCCTTATCCTGGTGGCCCCTGATGAAGATAACCTTTTTTATCTATGAAAATAAACAACAACTATACAACAACTGCCACCTATAGTGCAAAATGTGGCGCTTAAAGGGCAGCGGCCTCTCAATGGAACGCTCGGTGCATGGGGGGGGGCGCTCGCTTCAGGATGGCCTCCACGGAGAACGACAGAGAGTCCCCGGGGCCCATCTTCGCCCCCAGCGGCTTGGACGACAAGTCTTTGGCGTAGCGGTCGGGGGTCTTGGCGGGCTGGATGTCCCTGGCAGAGAGCCCCTCTCTGTACTTGCGCGCCGCCTCCTCCAGGAGCTCTTTGCAGTACGGGCCCCGGAGCTCCAGACCCCCGGGCCCCGGCGGGGCCTTCTCGCTGAGAGTGTGCTGGATCAGAGAGTGGAAGGAGTTCATCTTCATGGAGAGCGTGTGCTTGGCACTGTCTTTGCTCAGCTTGCTGAGGACGTGCCCGGGGCTGAGGACGAGCGCGGGGCCGAGGACGTGCCTTGGGCTACGGCTGGGGGAACGGCTGCCCTGGTGGTTGGGAAAAGTCTGTTCGAAGCAGGCTCTCTTGGGGGGCGAGAAGGCCGAGCAATCTCTGGGCTGCCCCCGGTTCGACCCAGGGGTCCCCGGGGTCTCGCCCTGGGACCGGGGAGGACCGGGCGAGCGCCGCGGGGCGGCGTTCCGCGCCGCCTCCAGCTGAGCGGCGTCGGGGGCGTCCCGCTGCGGGGGAGGGCTGTCCCCCCCGGGCCGCCCCTTGGGCTCCCACACGGCGCCCGGCTTCATGTTCTGCAGCGCCGTGGCGTTGAGGAGACACTGCTGGTAGACCAGCGCGTCTCCAAGGTTGGTGGCGGGGGGGCCGACGCCGCGGGGCCACATCACCATCGGCCCTCCTCCTCCTCCTCCTCCCCCTCCTCCTCTGGACCCCGGCACCAGAGGACCTCCTCCGCGGGGCGCGTGCACCAGGGGGTAGTGGCGGTAGGTGGTGGCCACGCTGACGTTGGAGATGAGCTCCACGTTAGCCGCGCCGGTGGCGGCGGCGTACTGCATGGACATGTCCAGGCAGCCGGGGTTCAGCACCCCCCAGAGCTCCTTGTGAGAGGGCAGCTGGGGCTCCATGGAAGGGGCAGACGAGTAGGCGGCCTTGAAGGAGTTGTACTCTGTGGCGGCGGCGGAGGTGGAGGCGTGGTGGTGGTGGCGGTGGTGGTGGTGGTGGTGGGCCATGCCGCCGGGGAAGAGGACGGAGGAGGCGGACGCCTGGCTGTTCTCCATCAGCTCCCGCTCCTTGTACTCCCGCTCCAGCATGATGCTCTCCAGCTCCTTGTCGGCGAAGGCCCTCCTCTTCCTCATGCGGTCGCTCAGCGGGGGCGGGAGGGAGGAAGAGCTGGCCGGCAGGAAGGGGTCCGCCTGGGAGGGACGGTAGCCTGGACACGCAAACGCAGAGGGTTTAGCGTCACGACAAGACGTAAACATATGGTCCACAATAAATGACATGTTACACTATTGAGGTTTAACAATTTGTAAATAATAATAAACAATAGCCAATACATTCTGAATAAAATAATGGATAAAATGTTAAATTCTATAAAAAAGCATCAAATTCTAGAAGTGAACGAAAAAACCGAATATCGAAATGATGTTCAATACTTGAAACATGAATGTGACAGAAGATAAACGGAAGGAGAGATAAAGACAAGTCAAGCTATACTCCTAAAGCCCAATCATTTCCGACTACAGCGTGTGTATTCATCGTGGTTATTACTTATCAATGAGCAATGAATTATTATAATAAGCTCTCCTGCTCACCTTCAAGAATGCTTTTGGCCAGCAGGGTGGACGGTCGAATGTGTCTTTGATATATGGTTCTCCTTTCTGACTGAATGTGCTTCCCAGTAATCCCCTTTTTGTCCTGAAATAACAACAAAGATGTAGACATTTTATTTAGACATTTTACAATAATAAATGACAATAATAAATATATAAATGTACATACTGTATATTTGTGGATTTGTGGTTGTATTACGCAAAGCGTTTACTCTGCCGGGTATATATATATATATTATATTTGTTACTGAACACACAAATCTGTACGACCGTAACCTTTAGTCTTGATTTCTGTGTGATGTTTGATGTGTCCAAATATGTACAACGCCTAATATATATTTATAGCTGATGCATGACAGTGCTAGTGTTTATTGTCGTCCTTCGTGAACACACACACACACACACCAAAACACACACACGCACACGCACACGCTCGCGCACACACACACACACACACACACACACACACACACACACACACACACACACACACACACACACACACACACACACACACACACAAATAACCCACCTCTGTGGCTTGCTGTCTCCGGAGGGCCACTTGGGCCGCCATGACCCGTTGCCTCTCCACCACCAGCAGGCAGTTGGCACACTGGCAGTCCCGCCAGCGACAGAATCGCTTGTGGCCCTTTAGGCACGACACCACGCCGTGGTTCCTGCAGCGTGCGCACTTGGGCGTCCGGCTAAGTTTCCGTTGGTCCCCTGGGCCGGGGGTGGTGGTGGTGCTGGTGGTGTTGGTGGTGCTGGTGGTGGTGTTGGTGGTGGTGTTGGTGGTGCTGGTGGTGGTGTTGGTGGTGCTGGAGCCTGAGTGGTCCTCGCTCCGGCCGACCTCCTCGTCCTCCTCCGCGGCGCCGGACAGCGTGGAGCCGGTGGACTCGGCTTGGTCGTCGCTCTCCGTCTCCAGTCCCTCCACGTCGATCTCGAACTCGCAACCCGCGCTGTCTGTCATGATGTTTGGCTCGCCGACAAACACCCCTCCGAACAACCCCGTCGATGCCTGTTATCTGTAAAGAAAGATGTTGTTAGGCCTAGTGTGATGTTGGTAAGCTGCTGCTGTCACGAAGGCGTGACAGGTCGTTCGTCATTCACCAGTGCATTGCTGCATTGATATGTGAAGCATCTGTTGTAAATGACAAACTTAAAATAACTTACGTTATGTGATGATGGTGATCCAAAAGGTACGCGGCTATTTCTGTAGCGCTTGTGATGCAGCGCATCAGCGGCGAACTGTGTACTGTCGCAGAAGCACGAAATATCTCCAAAGGGCGCTGTGGTGGTTCGTTCTTCATGGGAGAAAAAGAAAGTTATCCTTGCACGCGTCTTTTACGCACGAACCTTTACGCACGAACCTTTACGCAGGAACCTTCATGCACACTGCTGGTTGTCACCGCTGAGGTTCCTTAGGTGGTTCCTCTGTAGACACAAAGCGCCACCCCTTTGAAGAATTTGGCTACTCCGCGGTGCGCCCTGTGATTGGCTCTCGTTCAAAGCCAGAGGTCTCATTGGCTGTGACCAATGTCTCCTCCAGAAGAACTGAACAGTCTCTATTGCACCTCGCGCTACACACTTAAAACCCTGACTGTATTGTATTGTATTGTATTGTATTGTATTGTATTGTATTGTATTGTATTGTATTGTATTGTATTGTGTTGTATTGCCAACAAAGCAAATATTAAAACGGCCCAAATCCATCACAAATAGAAAATAGTACATTCATTGTCCAGGGGGACAATGGGTCTAAAGGAGTGTATGTATTATGCAAATCTGGTATTTAAGTATGACCTAAACTAATATTGTTTGAAACTGTGTAAAAAATATAGATTAATGTCAGTTAATTATTTGATATTTATTTGTATTTTATGTTTGTTTTATTTTATTTATTTTTTATCCTGCATGATCAACTATTTTTTACTCAGGAATTATAGGCAACTTAAGCATTTTACTCAACAAGCTACAACTTGTTTTGTTTTATAAAGTAATAGGAAATAATGACGAGTATTCTTTGCCTTTACATTTTTCCAATGCGGATCTTAGATTAAAACAATCGGATCTTCAAGTGGAACCGGCCTGTTATACCTGCAGCTATTTACCCACTGGAGGATCTAAATGTGAGTGAGGCTTTATGACTGAGTCAACACAAGTATAACCGAGTGCAGGTTCGAGCGCGGAGCAGACCATTATTAACAATGTTTTCACAACAACGTGCGCCTGTAAAAGCAGCATGGTCAGCATGCGGGAAAGTAATAAACACCACGAAACACTCTCACTCTGTCCCGTGGAGTGAAAAGGGTGAGAGTGATATGACTCTTCTACACACACACACACGCACGCACGCACGCACGCACGCACGCACGCACGCACACACACACACACACTCGCGGAGAATGACGCGTGTCATGTTCTTGGTGAGATAAGTCTTCAGAATTGTTTTTTTTTAAGTTCCATGGTAACGGCAAACACACACAGAGCCATACCGTTCCATAAGCACGTCGATGACTAAATAGCCTATATATAGGCTATCTTTATATAAGTGTGATATAATAGGATTTTGAATCCAATGAATATGTAAGGAAGCAAGGTATAGAAGTGAAACATGTCTATGAATGAAGTCACATGTCTGTGACTTGACCTTAGGTCTACCAAACGTACACTCGGTAGGCCAAACAAGCCCTATTGAATGGGATAAGTTAGACTTGCTGGAACTCGACATAGAATGATTGTTATTATTATTGGTATTATGATTGGTATTCTAATAATAATAATAATAATAATTATTATTATTATTATTATTATTATTATTATTATTATTATTATTATTAATAGGCCTGGTTGTAATAGACACTGTATCACATCATGTTTACGATATAAGCTCAATACCCCAAAAAGTGGTAGGTCTATATAAGTCGACACGTATAAACATCATTTTTCTAAAACTACATTTTAGACAATATTAAACAAACTGTGAGATTTACAGTACATTTCCCCCAAACCAATGCGACGCCTATAATGCCGTATAGGCCTTAACATAACAGCAGGCATATATTTATGATAATATTAGTGTCGTATGTATGAGATGAGTGATGAGGTGATCTCCTCCCCCCCCCCCCCCCCCACACACACACACACACACACATGGTGGACACGTCACGGGTGCTGCAGGTGCAGCAGCAGCTCTGCTCGTCTTCTTCTTCTTCTTCTTCTTCTTCTTCTTCTTCTTCTTCTTCTTCTTCTTCTTCTTCTTCTTCTTCTTCTTCTTCTTCTTCCCGTTTATTGGGGCGCTTATACGAGCCGCCGCTGGGACCCCCACGGATTCCCAGGGTGCAAATGTCCGAATAGAGAATGCTTTGATCTTCTCCCCCCCCCCCCCCCCCTTCAAAACGTTCTCACTCATTCTCGGTTGTGGGGATGAGATGTCCAGGTGACATGTGTTGTCTGTGTGTGACCACCACCCACCACCCCCACCCACCTCCACCACCACCCCCACCGTCTGACCCACCTATTGGGAGGTGGAGGTGGGGTGGGGGGGTTATAGACCTTGGCCTTTAGAAGCCATATAACGCAATTGCGTATGTGTTCAAACGGTCAGGGTTACCTTAACACAATGCAGACCACGCGGGGAGGGAGAGGGAGTAAAAACAACACATTTTGTAGGAAGGGTCGTTATTCGATGGGTAATTAGGGCATCTATCGTATCGGTTCATTCTTTCTTTCTCATAGGCTCGTCTAGACTCTTTGACAGGTCTGTGCCACTACTATAAGGTCAAATAAGTCACTCAAGTGAAACAAAACAAATACATGAATCCAAACATGAATCCGTGTTTACGTTGTTTTGAGACACGTTTTCCAGCATGGTGGTGCGCTGTGGGATAATGGAAACAACAGCAATCATGGAAGTACCCCCCCACAACCCCCCCCCCCCCGCTGCTTCCCCGGGAGCTGCAGCAGCGGGGGGGGGGGGATGGGGGTCGGGGGAGCCCGTAAAGTGTAACCCGAGCTGGGTATAGACAGAAGAGATCTGTGGGATCCCCGCGGCCCTGTTATGTTAATTAGCCTCTGATGGACTGACAACACATGCGGCGAACGAACGGCTAAATAAATAAAAAAAATAAAAAAAAGCCGTCGTTTGCCTCCATTTGATGAGTCCCGCGCGTCACGGGTAATTCCCCTGTTGACCACCTGGTGGCCGAATGGGCGACAAAAGGCCTCCTCCTCCTCCTTTACGCACGTCTATGAGCCAGGAATAATCGGAGATCCATTCGCTTTTAGGATCAGGTTTGAAAAACAAATAAATAAATAAAATAAGTAAAATTAATAAAATTAATAAAAAGTTTAAATTCTTCTTCTTATTTTTTTTTTTCGAGTTGTAAAATGATAGGCAAAGAAGGATATTGACAAATCCGTAATGCTGATTAAAATGTAACATTCATTTTGTGGTATATAGGCACAATGAGACAATGTTTGTTAATATAATTACATTGTTTGCTTGACTATTGTAAAAACGTAATTCATTTAGGCTACAATTATCATTATTAAATAAAGCTAAATAAAGTTAACGCTATCGTCCGCGATGTAGGCTCTACGTCTCATGGTCAGTCATGGCTATAGGTCTATAGGTCTAACTTTGCATCACTCGTGAACAACTAGACATTCATCTAGTGTCCACAAGGAGGCAGAGTGGAGCCTGTTTTGGGTTTACGCTTCACTGCATGGCCGAGAACATTTTTTTTTCCACGGTCAGTGCCTGTCGAAAGATATGCAAATAATTCATGGAAATGATGATGTAAATATTTCTTTAAATATACATTGCATGGTTTATTTATAATAAAATAATGCCTACCAGGCTACAAGCACAGCCTGCTACTACTACTACTACTACTACTACTACTACTACTACTACTACTACTTCTAATAATAATAATTATAAGGATGATGATGACTCATCATCATCATCTTAACAAGCCTAAAAAGGAACAATGACCATAATAAAAAGGATAGGATTTTTCATATTTAGTATAGTTATTATTACTTTCAAACGTATGCAATTTCGTCCATTGAGCGGTATCAAAAGTGGCTTTTCTCGAGGTCTTAAAATAATGATGTGTATCAATTCCCACTAGGTGGCGCCATTGAGCTGTGGACTTCACGATGGCTCGGCTCGCTGAACCGTTACAGAAAAGGAACAACATTTCCAATCAACAACCAATATTATATAGTGTCCAATATTAGTGACGTCTTAAGTACGGAAACAACTAACTGAACATTACTGCAAACGAAAGTGAATTAGGCAAAATCTTATTATTAAAATCCCATATATCCTATCTGTCAAGCACTTCATGTAACACACACACACACACACACACACACACGCACACACACACACACACACACAAGCACACACGCACACGCACCATTAATTTAATCAATCTCTAGTTTATTTTTAATTAGCAATTAATTGAGCAATTGTATATGTTCTTTAAGATATATGCAACCAGCCATTTCATAGTCAGCACACACACAATTATGCAAATTAATAAAATATGTATATCTTTTCAGATATATTCAAAAGTCGGTGCATCAATAAAACTAACTAATTCATACCAGCCCATTTAAAATATATAATATTTAAATATTATTGCACTCCAATATTAAAAATAAAAGACTATGGAAATTAGTTAGTGGCTAAATCTGGCACATTTACTGATGTCCATTAATGTACATTAATGGACAAAATAAATTGTCCCCCCCAAAATAAATTGACACACATGTCGCTTCGGGTATTGTTTTTTATTAAATAAACAGATACTTTGTTAAATACAGATTAAAAATCACTTTACAGCAGTCCACCTGCAGGACATCCAGCCGGACCCCTCACTAGCCGGGCCCCTCATGGACTCTCCGTCCGTCCAACGCAACAGGATGGTTTTAGTTAAGAGATGCAACAGCAATCACATTCATGGGACACGTGTTGGCTCCTCTCCACGTTCCAGTTAGGCATTACTTATCCTGACATGCAATGACATTATACAGGTTTTATTTTTCTTCTTCACAGTACTTAACATGCTTACAGGGCATAATGTGTTCATTCTTATAAACAATGTGGTTTCGTCAACATTACATTCTTGTGTACACGATTCTTTTTTTGGTCATATCCCGCTTGGTGAAAGACCCCCATGACAGCACACTGACATGTCCAGGTCCAAAGCGACGAGGGTCTCGTCGTGGTCCTTTCTCCCCGTGGGGAGGGTTTTGGTTCGATTCAGTTCAGTTCAAACAAGTAGCTTCGGTATCAGCAGGTCTTTGACATCAAACTCAGGCTCGCCTTTTTCCTATTTGGATGCTTTCAGGAGCCTACAGACCAACGTCTAGAAGCGGTCTCTGGGGCGGTCTAGAGGCGGCCTCTCCGGCGGTCTAGAGGCAGCCTCTCCGGCCGTCTAAAAGCGGTCTCTGAGGCGGTCTAGAAGCGGTCTAGAAGCGGTCTCTGAGGCGGTCTAGAATCGGTCTCTGAGGC
>JANIIK010007724.1:15000-17500 GCA_027704905.1 Muraenolepis orangiensis
GTGAAGTGAGATGACCTCGATGACTGGGCCCATCAGGCTGATCGTACAAACATGCAATTAACCAGCAAGGCGTGCGTGGGACAGCACCACTGAGCCTTCTCCCCCTTACCCTTACAGAGCTGTGGGAGGAGGAGGGGCCGTGTGTGTGTGTGTGTGTGTGTGTGTGTGTGTGTGTGTGTGTATCCAGGCCTGTCTCCCCTTTTTGGAATCTCATTTTTTTCATTTCTGTTCATTCAAACCTTTGTTATTAGGTTGAACTGTGAGTTATGAATGTGATAGCAGCCCTCCACAGTTGAGTACCTCCATGCAGGTTGATCACATTCGACTGTTGTGGTCCTCGGGGGCCGTGGAGAATACTGGCGCTGACTGCCGCTGTCCAGGGTGCTGGAACATTAAGGCTTAATGGACTGGGAGAGGAAATCACAGGCCCCGGTACAGTTCAAAGTCCCTCTGTCGGCCTGTCTGTCTGTCTGTCTGTCTGTTGACAATATCTGTCTACCTGTCTATCTATCACTATATATATTAATATTTATACTGTATATATATTTTTTTATTTGTATATATATATAAAAATTAATAAATATATATACAAATATATATATAAAAATGTATAAATAAATACATTTGTATATATATATATATATATATATATATATACATATATATGAATATATAATATATATCCATCTGTCTGTCTTTCTATCGAGCGGATGCATTGTATATGTGAACTGTATGTGTGAATTGCATATTAAGCCATAGCTCAGCTCCTAACTGCAGGGGTCTGACCTCTGATGATTTCTCATTTGCCTCTTTAATTTTCAATTTTAACAAGAGTAGCGCTTGCAGAACGGCAACTAAACGGAAAAAGGGGGGAAATGAAATCCTGGCCTGGCAAGATACACAAATAGATAGATAATCTGCATGGTGTGCCATAAAGTGCGCCTGCGTCTCCCATATCACCTATTCTGCATAGTAATGTCTGTTCTCACCTCTCCTTCACGTGGGACAACGTTCTAAATCTCCCTTAGCCTTGAGACACCGAGGGACGTAGATCACTCCCCCGTAATTTAAGGGGGAGAGGGGGGAGGGTGGGGGATGACTGAACAGGGAAGAAGAGGGAAGGGCATGGGCATGACTAAACGCATTCAAAGTTTGGAGGGGAGTCGTTGTGGGGGCGTTGTCTTGTTACCCTTGAATAACACCACCTCAGAGCTGCAGGGTGGTGTCTTGTTACCCTTGAATAACACCACCTCAGAGCTGCAGGGTGGTGTCTTGTTACCCTTGAATAACACCACCTCAGAGCTGCAGGGTGGTGTCTTGTTACCCTTGAATAACACCACCTCGGAGCTGCAGGGTGGTGTCTTGTTACCCTTTAATAACACCACCTATTGAACAGGAGGGTGTTACCTTGAATAACACCACCTCGGAGCTGCATGGTGGTGTCTTGTTACCCTTGAATAACACCACCTTGGAGCTGGGTGGTGTAACCTTGAATAACACCAGCTCGGAGATGGGTGGTGTTACCTTGAATAACACCACGTTGGAGCTAGGTGATGTAACCTTGAATAACACCAACTAGGAGCTGGGTGGTGTAACCTTAAATAACACCAGCTCGGAGATGGGTGGTGTAACCTTGAATAACACCAGCTCGGAGATGGCTGGTGTAACCTTGAATAACACCAGCTCGGAGATGGGTGGTGTAACCTTGAATAACACCAGCTCGGAGATGGGTGGTGTAACCTTGAATAACACCAGCTCGGAGATGGGTGGTGTAACCTTGAATAACACCAGCTCGGAGATGGGTGGTGTGTTCTTGCTGCATTCCCAAATGTTCTGTTATTCATTTCTTTTTTGGTTGGTTTATAAATAAATAATTACTGTGTGCAATACCTGCTCTTTAGTCCAAACAAAGTACATTTCATTTGGATTGGGGAAGTTCTCGTCCTGAGGAAGTGTCGTACTACTTCAAGGGTCATGTGGACTGGAGAGCAGATCATAGAACAAAAAAAACAACAGTTCAGAACCCATGGAGAACTGACTGTAAGAAACCTGACCCATTATACCCACCATATTTCCAGTATAAACAGATGCCTGGCATCTGTTTATACTGGAAATATGGTGTTAATGGCATATGGAACATGTTAAGTCACACCTATTCTCCCAAAACCCTGTTCCTTCGTCTACGAGAACACGGATCAGATAATGTCACTCATCTTCCCTCCTTTCTGTTCAGTCCTTCTCAAACCGTGGTGTGAAGCACGATGTTCGAGGCTGTACAATTAAAACATGGTACATCGTTCCTCCTGAACAGCCAAACACTCCACAGAAGACACAAGGACGGCAGACGGGGCTGCGGCGTGGCGCATTTCAAAACATCGGCCTGCCGATTTTTTGACCTTTTTCTTCTTGAATGTTCTATTGTCTGTGTTGTAGCCCCCCCCCCTCCCCCCCCCCCCCCCCCCGCGGTGCTACCTGGGCCGGACCGGGTCCTGATTAGCGC
>JANIIK010007724.1:20000-22500 GCA_027704905.1 Muraenolepis orangiensis
TGAGAGCGGCCCACGCAGGCGGAGCAGGTGGTGAATGTGTGACATGTCTGTGCTCCTCCAGTGTGCGTGGGGGCCATGGCTGATTCATGCAGTGTGCCTTGATTGTCCAGTGTACCACAGGTGTGCAGCCCCAGAGCCTAATCAGCCTGACTGGGGCCAGGTGAGGCTGCTTAAATCAACCCCAGAGTCTAATCAGTCTGACTCAGGCCAGGTGAGGCTGCTTAAATCAACCCCAGATTCTAATCAGCCTGACTGAGGCCAAGTGAGGCTGCCTCAACCAGCCCCAGAGTCTAATCAGTCTTACTCGAGCCAAGTGAGGCTGGGAAGACCAACCCCCAATCACACACACTCCATACACATAATTAGATTAAAACATATAATTACATTAAAACATATAATTACACGCTACATGAAGTGGTAGGTCTCGGTCAAGCAGCCGCATAGACACAAGCATGATTCATTGCACTGTACAATTTCTAAGCATCTTGGTAACACTTTACTTTTTTATAAGGGATTATTAATGAACCAATAATTAATGCTACTAATAATAATAATAATACATTTTATTTATATTGTATATTATATTTAAAAAAGTGCTAAATAGTAAAAACACAACAAACAAACATACTAAATTACTTAAAATAGTGAGCACTAATATTAATCTAAAAAGGCCTTCCTAAATAAAAAGGTCTTGAAACAGACTATCATCATTAGTTTATACAGTAATACACATTAACTAACAGTAAACTAACAGTTAACTAATGGTTTAGTAATCATTTACTAATGGTGTTCACATTAACTAACGTAACGCACAACTGAATCACAGAACATCAACAGCTGACATTGTGGAGAATGTTGATTTTGTGTGTTTGTTTCCGGGAAAACCTTTTCTCCTTGCTCTAGCCCGGCTATTTGCAAAGTAGGGTACCTATACCCCCGGGGGTACCACAGTTAAGTCAGGGGTACGCCACCAACAAATCTGTAATAGCCTCTCTGTGACAAAATGAATCCCACTTTTGAAAAAAAACCTCACACCCATTTCTATATAGGACTTTTCCAGACGAATCTTTCATACAGTGTTTGATATCACTTGTTTGAAATACGAGAGGGCTTTCTACAAGGATGAATAAAAAAGCAACATAGTTAATTAGACTGTCTTGTCTTCATATGTAACATCAGATGAGAGGTATAGGGGGTACACAGCAGGAGGTCCAATGTTCGAGGAGGTACAGGACCATAAATAGTTAATAACACTATTGTCTTGTCTTCAAATGTAACATCAGATGAGAGGTAGAGGGGGTACTTGGCAGGAGGTTCAATGTTCGAGGGCTACAGGATCCCACATAGTTAATAACACTGTTAATAACTATTTAACTGTACTGAGCTGCATTTTACCCACCACCACCACCACCACCACCACCCCTGCCTCCACCTGCGTTGGCTCTGCTCTGTATGGTATGTAACCTCCACAGTGGGTTGGGATGTGTGGTGTACACCATGTGTGTTCCCTGGTTCCCCTGGCTGGATCGGACATCTGTATGTCTTGATTTCAGTATGTCTAGCTGCTCCAACGGGAAGCAGACGACTGCCAGAGTGGAACCTTACTGCCAAACTAGGTGTGCTACTGTTTCATGCAACGAAGGGTCACATCTATGAAGTAAGTCATGTTTCAATGTTTCACTTTTTCATCGAGTTTGAAGAGGGGCTTTTTGTTCACTCCTTGTTTAACAGCACATGAACATTTTAGTTGATTTCTGCAAAATCTGTAAATTGTTATTTATATTATTATTATTATTATTATTATTGGGTTGTGACTTGGACAAGTTGAAAACCACTGTGTTAGAGGAACGAGCAGAGAACAAGACATATAAAGGTCCTTCATTTGATTGGCACCCAAACTAGTTTTCATTTGTTGATTGACAACCACATGTGCCGGTCATGCTTACTCCTTAACGCCTGTTCAAACATCCCAACATGCTGGTTTGTGTGTTCCGGCTGAGCAGGATAACACCGGGATCAAAATAAATTACATTGATATCGAAATGTGGTTACAGTAGCTGGTGCACAGCCCCCCCCCCGACAACCAGCCAAAACACAGACAACAGGCGGACACGCCGGGGGGGGGGGGACAGGGGAGGGGAAGGTAAAGATCACAGAGGACTGATCTGCCAGCGTGTAAATAATTCATTCAATGATGCTGTGTTGAGCACCACTGTGTTCCCGGGTGCTGTTGGTGTTGGTGTTGGTCTGGTCTGTGTGGAGGTGGAGGTGGAGCCCGGGATACTGTCCAACAGCAGTGGGTGGGATCTGTTCATTGGTCATTCAGAGGGGACAGACTGTCCATTTCCATCATTATACATATATATATATATATACATATATAAAAAAATAAAAATAAAAAATGTAATATCTCACAACCGAGGTCACGTCCCTCCGAACCCTCGACGACCCCCCCCTTTCAAACCCCATCCAACATGGCCGACACCAAGACGTCCTTAAA
>JANIIK010007724.1:25000-27500 GCA_027704905.1 Muraenolepis orangiensis
GTGTGTGTGTGTTTGTGTGTGTGTGCAGGAGCCTGTCATCGCCTCTCGGTGAACTGTGTGTGGCGGTCTCTATATAATAGGCCCATAAGAAGAAGAAGAAGAGTTGGGGGGGGTGTAGTTTATCATGTGACTTTCACTATCTTTCTCCGCTAGTCCCCTCAGCCCTGGCCTGACAAGAAATATATTATATCGCTCCCGGTACTGAATCTTATAAAAACCAACAACGCAGGATCCAGGGGATCACATATATATATATATTTTTTTTTTTACAGCGTTAGTGAGTCTATATCGTGGAGAGGCTGGTGGAATGAAAAGCAAAGTATATATGTGTTTTCTCCCTTGCTTGTTTCTGTGTTTCACAGGAGTAACAAGGTGAGGTATGGCTCGTGAAGCGGCGTCCCCCTCCTTTTATGATTGTTAGCACGGATGGAAGAGAAGAAGAAGAAGAAGAAGAAGAAGAAGAAGAAAAAAAAGAAAGCAAACCAAAGCGTCCTGCGCTTGTGACTCGGCTGTGTGTCTCGGTGGTTGCCGGACACCGGCTGTTCTCTTCCTTGCTACGAAGGCGCGTGTTGTTTTGATGGGGAGACATTGCGCCCGGGCCGCTGATTAGCCGCTGCGTCTCGTTTCCAGAGGCGCGGACTCATTACCGTAATAGGACGCATGGTTAGCGCGGGGGGGGGGGGGGGCCCGATTCCGAGTGAGAGGAGAGGTTGCCGTGGCAACGGCCCCATGCACAGCATACGGCGCCTGGCGGACGGCGTGCCGTTAGAGACACACAGTCGATCGGTCCACCGGCCGACCCGTACGTCGTCAATATGCAATCAATAATAAACAATGAAGACAACTGGAAATATATTCGAGATGGGTTTCAACACACGCTGCTTGTTATAGGTGTGATCAATTGATCACAATCAATATTTAACAATCAATAATTCAAATGCATTAAAGATGGATTTCTGTAAGCGTTACATTGTGGACAAAGAAGAGATCTACCTCAAAATGACTAATTAATAATAAGCCTACTTATTATGGAGTATGAGTACCAGTGAACATGGGAACATGTGTGTGCGTGTGTGTGTGTGTGTTTGCGTGTGTGTGTGTTTGCGTGTGTGTGTGTGTGTGTGTGTGTGTGTGCTATGGTGCCTTCATGATGGACACAGCGTTGCATGGATGGGCTGACCTCTCGTTTTATGGAGCAACTTCCATCAGGCGAAAACAGACAGAAACGCTTCCCAGTGTGGCTCTCCTCCTGCTCCAATGGGCTCGCTCCTCTCCCGCCCGCCTGCTGGCTCTTTATCTCTCTCTTGATCTCTCTCTCTCTCTCTGTTACACACACACACATAAACACACACACACACCCACACACGCACACACACACACACACACACACATAAACACACACACACACCCACACACACACACACACACATAAACACACACACACACACACACACACACACACACACATAAACACACACATACACACACACCTAAACACACACACACACACATAAACACACACACACACCCACACACACACACACACACACACACACACATAAACACACACACACACACACACACACACACACACACACACACACACACACACACACACACACCTAAACACACACACACCTAAACACACACACACACATACACACACACACACAGGCGCAAACACGCGCGTCAACTTTACAACCAGTCCCGTTCTTATTATCCTAATAAAGATGGCGTGAAAACACGTATTTCATCTCATAAAGCCAACATCTCGAGAGCGTCATAAAAGCACCAGTGATTTATCCGTGAAACAATAAAATACAACAGTTGTTGTGTTTATTTTTTTTGCTCAGCGACGATAAGATTTTAGTTTATTCGGCATTTACATAGCGCCTTTGGGGAAAAATCAAGCAGAACTCCTGATGCGTGTCCCCCAGAACCCCCCTCCCCCCCCTCTGTGGGTCCTGGAGGGGTCTGGGTTCCGGGTTCCGGGTGCTGGGTTCTATGCGAGGGGAACCCACTCGGGGAGGACTTTGTTGTTGCTGCTGTGGCAGCAACCGCTTGACTTTGGTGAGAAAATGCGTTTTCCACGATACGTGTTCCAGTTGAAAGGCTTCTCTTCTTTGAAGTCGTCCTCCGATTGTTACGCTTCCGTTTTTTATTCTCCTCTGGATTCGGGGACATCAACACTCCCCTGGCCCTGAGACGCTCTCCGTCTGAAGTGAGGAGGGAGAGAGAGAGAGAGAGAGAGGAGAGACAGCTTATAGCTGACATACTAATGACTACATCATAATTAATCAGTCAATAATCAGCACACATTGCATATTCATACAACAAAAAAAAAAGAGCAATTAATGCATTGGGTAATTGTGGGTAATGGTGTAGTCAGGACATTGCAGTGCTGCTACCTGCTGGTTCTTTTATGTTTAAAGGAAAGGACATGTTGACATTTCACCACCGGAACAGAAGGAATGAAGACACCAGAAGATGGAAATGTGTT
>JANIIK010007724.1:35000-45000 GCA_027704905.1 Muraenolepis orangiensis
CTGTTCTAGCAAGGAAAACACAAGAACAACGGACTAGAGGCTGGTTCTCTCTCTCTCTCTGTTCTAGCAAGGAACCCAACAGACAAGAGTCTGGTTTTCTCTCTCTCTGTGATAGTAAGGAACCCAACAGACAAGAGGCTGGTTCTCTCTCTCTCTCTCTCTGTTCTAGCAAGAAACCCAACAGACAAGAGGCTGGTTCTCTCTCTCTCTCTCTCTCTGTTCTAGCAAGTAGAACACAAAAACAACGGGCCGCAGTGGAGACTTCAAGCTGAAACTCATACCTCGGCACTTTCTCGCTGACAGCTCAAAAAACGAGTGAGCTAAGCGATTGTAAACATCCAATACGCCCCCGGCCCATAACTGGGTTTGGTTATGAGGGATTTGATTTGCGCTGCCACACTCGGGTTGTTGACAGTTAGTTAAACAACACAGGGCAGCGCTAGGCCGATAAAGCGGTTAGCCAAAGCTCTCAGGAAGAGAAGAGCTATACAGCCAGGCAGGATCACAAATAAACACAGCGGCAGGATTCAACGCTCCGAACGCAACTCGGAACGCCACAAAAACACATACATTTTTCATTGTGCATCCTATTGAGGTGGTTGTATGTCGAGGTAGACTACGGACCATGTGTCTGAAACAGCCAACGGAACTGAAGAACTGAGACTGACTACGGCTACGCCTCCTTCCTCATCCGTCTCTTTCTCTTTCCCCGCGTTTCGATCCGTCAAGGATAAAGGAGACAGACCCTCGGCCAATTACAAATTAGCCAGTTTGTCGGCAGAAGGCAAGGTTGGTCGGGGGGAGGGGAGCCTGATTGTAATCAGGCTTCAAGAGGTGGAGGAATCAAGGGTCTGTACATCTCTGATTGACTCCACACAGACCCTCTGTCTGAACACAGACGCTCTATCAGACCCTCTATCTGAACACAGACCCTCTGTCTGAACACAGACCCTCTATCAGACCCTCTATCTGAACACAGACCCTCTATCTGAACACAGACCCTCTATCTGTACTCAGACCCTCTGAACACAGACCCTCTATCTGAACACAGACCCTTTGTCTGAACACAGACCCTCTATCTGAACACAGACCCTCTATCTGAACACAGACCCTCTATCTGAACACAGGCCCTCTATCTGAACACAGACCCTCTATCTGTATTCAGACCCTCTGAACACAGACCCTCTATCTGAACACGGGGGAGAAGGCACAAAAGAGATGTGGAAAAATTGACTTGTGAGACGGCAATGGAATTGAAGGTGTGTGTGTCTGTGTGTGTGTCTGTGTGTATGTTGGGGAGGGGGGAGGGAGGGGGGAGGGAGGGGAGATCTGGGTGAGGACGGGAGAGAAAAGAGGACGGTTTGACATTTCCCACCCCTGGCTGTGTTCGTCTTTGGTTATGATTTGAAAGGGTATGGATAACACCAAAAGAGGCCATTTTCCGCAGAGGAAGCAGCGTCGTGTGTGTGTGTGTGTGTGTGTGTGTATGTGTGCGTGCGTGTGTGTGTATGTGTGTGCATGTATGTGAGCGCGCGCGTGTGTATGTGTGTGTGTCCGTGAATGTCGTGGTGATGGGCGTTTTCTGTCGTTCTGTCAAACACACGACGGACGAAAGCTGGCACGCCTGGTGTTCATTTGAAAAGCTTTTCATCTGTTATTGTGATGGGTCTCTGATCAACATACCAGCTCCCTAACAGGGTAGGATCATCATTCCAACCACACATAGAATCACATCCCTGCTCCCTTATATCCCGGTTGTACTTTTGCACAACGTGTCAGAATGCACAAGCGAGGACGCCGTTTTACTTGACGTGAAACAAACGGCGAACGATGAGCGATGGTAAGCGACGGTTGCCACGTGCAAAGTGAGTGCGCACACACAGACACACAAACACACACACACACACATACACACATTGCACTTTTTACACAAGCAATTCACCTGGATCTGTGGCAAACGGACAGAAAACAGTGCAGTTTGGATTCCAATGAGGAACGTCATGCCGTCGTCATCAGGTGTGGGTGTGTGTGTGTGTTGTGTGTGTCGGGTGGGTGTTGTGTGTGTGTGGTGTGTGTTGTGGGTGTGTGTGTGTTGTGTCTGTGGTGTGTGTGTGTGTGTGTCTTGTGTCTTTGACGATGGCAAGTCATGGGATTTTCAGGCCTCTCTGCAGCTCCCTGGCGGCTGGGAGGTTTGGGGAGAGCAGAGGGAGCATCTTGTCCTGACTGTCAAAGTGCTGACAGACCACAGGATTCTCACCTGGAGAGCAGAGCAGCGCCGGGCGCCGGGCGCCGGGGGAGGAGGGGGGAGGGGGGAGGGTGGAGGGGGGAGGGGGGAGGGGGGAGGGGGCGCGGGTGACAGGCGAGGCTGTGCAGGGGGTTTGGACAACGACGACTCCCCTCGCGGTAAAGCCGCGTCGAAGTGACACGCGCTGTCAATATATTGACTCGGTGTCCAAAAAAAGTTGGGAAACTGAATTTCCTCCCCACACGTCTCTCTCCTCTCTCCTCTCTCTCTCTCTCTCTCTCTCTCTCTCTCTCTCTCCTCTCTCTCTCTCTCTCTCTCTCTGTATCTTGTCACATGCGAGATCCTGGTGACAACGTTCTCCTCTGCCGCTTGCTCCCCTGTCCCTTCATCCCCTCTTGCTCCACCGGCGGCAAAAGGGGGGCGGGGCATGTGTGGGGGAGAGAAGTTTCCGGGGTGACGGAAAGAGAGAGAGAGAGAGAGAGAGAGAGAGAGAGAGAGAGAGAGAGAGAGAGAGAGGAGAGAGAGAGAGAGAGAGAGAGAGAGAGAGAGGGGGAGAGAGAGAGCATTGACTATTGCATTGAGTTCAGGGGAGTGATGCAGAAGGACACTGAGGCCTACGTCGATGATTCCTGTCGATAGCAGCAGTTCATCAGTTCACATTTAGTTTGTTACTCTGCAACACTTGGAGGTTGACTCCGTGGGAGGGAGACGCCGCTGAGACACTGAGATCATATCCAAGTTGAGTTTATGGTAAAGACCAGGATGTCCTGAGGTTTAACACACACACACACACACACACACACACACACACACACACACACACACACATCTTGTGTAGGAATGCAAGATACTTGGGAATATTTGTTTTTCTTTGACGTGGTGAGAAACTTTGTTTTAACATATTAATAATTTTATACAATCAGGGTGGTGATGAATGAGCTACCTATTGTGAGGGAGGCCAGGACAAAGAGAGAGAGAGAGAGAGAGAGAGAGAGAGAGAGAGGAGAGAGAGAGAGAGAGAGAGAGAGAGAGAGAGAGAGGGGGGGGAGAGAGAGAGAGAGAGAGAGAGAGAGAGAGAGAGAGAGAGAGAGAGAGAGAGAGAGAGAGAGAGAAGAGAGAGAGAGAGAGAGAGAGAGAGAGAGAGAGGACAGTGGTGCAGTGAGGAGCGAGGGCTGCGTGTTGTTTCTCCCCTCCTCGTCCTATCGAGCTCCTCCTGTCAACCAAATATATCAATGTATTGTATATATTATAAATATATTATATTTACTTTCAGTCGTCACATTATTCATAGTCACAACTCTTAGGATTGGTAAAGCTCAAAAACACTAACAATGAAAACAACATCCAATTCTGTCTCCCTGAATTGGCGCAGGACAAAGACCCCCAAAATAAAAATAAAACAACAACCACAGATTGTAAACTAATATTTGTGGAAACGACGTTCTCCCCCTTTCTCCCCCTTTCTCTCTCTTTCCCTCTCTCTCCCCTCCTTTTTTCCTATTATGGGATGGAGCTTGTGTGGACGCCCGGTCGTGCATTCGTATAAGCCGGGTGACGACTGCATCTCTCAGAAGCGCTGCCAGATATATATTACAGCGAGGAAGTGGAGCACAGCGGCTCCGCGGCTCGGAGCCGCGGCGAGGAGGCGAGGAGGCGCCACCGCGGACACATTATGTAAATACCCTAAGGGAAGATATTAGCCCCGTCTATGGGTTCCCCCGCAGAACGTCCCGTCTATGGGTTCCCCCGCAGAACGTCCCGGCCCGGGCAGGGCCCCCCCGCAGAGCCGCCGCCATGACAAGACGGGAGAATTAAAATCGGGTCCTCTCTCCCTCTCTCCCTCTCTCCTCCTCCTCTTCCTCTCTCCTCCTCCTCCTCCTCCTCCTCCTCCTCCTCCTCCTCCTCCTCCTCCTCCTCCTCCTCCTCCTCCTCCTCCTCCTCCTCCTCCTCTTCCACCTCCTCCTGCTGCTGCTCCTCCCCCACGTGGTCCTCCTCCTAATGTGGTCCTCCTCTGACTCCTCTGTCATCAATATGTATCATACATATGTATAACACATGTATGTATGTATTATAAACAAATATTATAAATATATATTATCAACATGTATTGTAAACATAGAAACATATATTATAAACATATATTATCAACATCGTCTGTTTGAGGAGTGGCAATTACCAGCAAATATAGGATACTTGACCCGCCTCAAACACACACATTTATATATATATATATATATATATATAAATGTAATGATTTTGCCTGTCATTATTATTATGCCTGATATTGCAAACACACACACACACACACACACACACACACACACACACACACACACACACACACACACACTCACACTCAATCAGACACACGCACACACACACACACAAACTCACTCACACACACACACACACACACACACACACACACACACACACACACACACACACACACACACACACACACACACACACACACACACACACACACGCACAGACACACACACACACACTCTCTCACACACATGCACGCACACACACAAGCTCTCTCACACACGCACACACGCACAGACACACACACACACACACACACACACACACAACACACACACACACACACACACACACACACACACACACACACACACACACAGTGTTCCCACAACACGCCGACTTGTGATTGTGTGATAGAGCACACGCAGCACACCAGTGAGACGCGGTGGCGTTGGGCTGCGGCGGGAGAGTGGGTTGCGGCGCCTAGTGGGGTAATTGCCTTGATGTTTGTTTTGGGAGAGGCTGTGGCGCCGCATGCCGTTATAGGGCTAATGATGTACGATTGTCATCTCAGACACAGCACAGTTAATTGGGCCTCTGTGAACGTGGCTAATGGCTTTACCAGGGAATTATTGACACAATGATGTGGGCCAATGCCATACAGGTAGGTGAATAGATAAATAAGGCAGCCCCCCCCGCTACCCCCCCCCCCCCCCCCCCCCAGTGCCCCTCTGCCTCCCTCTGCCTCCCTTTGTCTCCCCCTTCCTCCCCCCCCTCTCTGCCTCTCCCTTTCCTCTTCCTCCTCCTCCTCCTCCCTCTTCCTCTTCTTCATCCTCTCTTCCCTCCTCCACCCTTCCTCTTCCTCCTTCTCCCCCCCCCTCCCTTACTCCTTGTCCTCCTCCCCTTCCTCCTCCTCGTCCTCCCCCTCCTTCCTCCTCCTCCTCGTACCTCCTCCCCTCCTTCCTCCTCGTCCTCCTCCCCACCTCGTCCCTCCTCCCCCTTCCTCCTCCTCCCCCTTCCTCCTCCTCCTCCTCCTCTCCTCCTCCTCCTCCTGGAAGAGAGGGGCCTCGTCAATCTTGGCCTCCGCCTCTCTCCGGTTGTGCGTGAGTCAGTTAACATTTTAGAAAATGGCTGCCCATTAATAATAAAGGCACATTAACATAAGTGAATTCTGCTGCGGCCCGGCATTCAGGGGAACAGTTATTAAAGTCCAATTTGGCCTCATTAATAATGCATCCACCTTTGACTTTCCCATATCCAGATTATGTGGTGTTACTGTGACCATCCATTATTTATCAAGCATTTTCAATTGGGGACCTTGATGACTTCTAATTGGTAAGCGTGTGTGTGTGTGTGTGTGTGTGTGTGTGTGCGTGTGCGTGTGCGTGTGCGTGTGTCTTTGTGTGTGCGTGTGTCTTTGTGTGTGTGTGTGTGTGTGTGTGTGTGTGAAGAGGGGAGGGGTAAGGGGTGTCATTAAGACAACCCTGATGAGACTTGTGTTCCCCTCGAACCACCAACCACCCAATAGTTCACCTTTTAACTTGGTCTGGAGGTCTGGAGGTCTGGTGGTCTGGTGGTCCGGTGGTGGTCCGGTGGTCCGGTGGTCCAGTGGAGGTCTGGTGGTCCGGTGGTCCGGTGGTCCAGTGGTCTGGTGGTCCGGTGGAGGTCTGGTGGTCCGGTGGTCCAGTGGTCTGGTGGTCCGGTGGTGGTCTGGTGGTGGTCTGGTGGTCCGGTAGTGGTCTGGTGGTCCGGTGGTCCAGTGGTCCGGTGGTCTGGTGGTCCGGTGGTGGTCCGGTGGTCCGGTGGTCCAGTGGTCTGGTGGTCCGGTGGAGGTCTGGTGGTCCGGTGGTCCGGTGGTCCAGTGGTCTGGTGGTCCGGTGGAGGTCTGGTGGTCCGGTGGTCCAGTGGTCTGGTGGTCCGGTGGTGGTCTGGTGGTGGTCTGGTGGTCCGGTGGTGGTCTGGTGGTCCGGTGGTCCAGTGGTCTGGTGGTCTGGTGGTCCGGTGGTGGTCTGGTGGTGGTCTGGTGGTCTGGTGGTGGTCTGGTGGTCTGGTGGTGGTCTGGTGGTCCGGTGGTGGTCTGGTCGGGGTCTGGTGGTCCGGTAGTGGCCCGGCACTGATGTGGTCCGGCTGCCTCCATTCTACCAGTTAACTGCTCTGGTCCATCGCTGAATGATGCAATATTCAACCATAACAACGCAATGGGCGACGGAACGCCACCAATGTATCCTCTGAGGGAGGGGGGGGCTTCACTCTGTCTGTCACTCTCTCTCTTTCACTCTCGCTATCGCTATAGCTCTCACTCTCTCTATCACTCTCTCTGTGTCTCTCTATCTCTGTGTCTCCATCACTCCTCACTCTGTCTCTGTCTCTCCATTTCTGTCTCTCTATCACCCTCTCTTTCTCACTCTCTCTATCACTCTCTCTATCACTATCTCTATCTTTGTCTCTCTATCACTCTCTCTATCACTATCTCTATCTTTGTCTCTCTATCACTCTCTCTATCACTATCTCCATCTTTGTCTGTCTATCACTCTTTCTATCGCTATCTCTATCTACGTCTCTCTAAAGCATTCTCTATCACTATCTCTATCTATGTCTCTTTATCTCCCTCTCTCTCTCTATCTATGTCTCTTTTTCACTCTCTCTATCACTTTCTCTATCTCTATCTCTGTATCTATAGCATGCCCTCTCATCTTTATCTCTGTCGCTCTCTCTCTCTCCCTCTCTTTATCTATCACTCTCTCTATCTCTGTGTCTCCCTCTCTATCCCTCTCTTTATCTATCACTCTCTCTATCTCTGTGTCTCTCTCTATCGTCTTTGCTTCTGTTGTGACAACACAGACCTCTGCAGAAAGTGAGCCCATGCAGTGTGCAGGACATTATGTTTCCTGTTCTGGCGCGGCGATCACACAGCGTTCTGTTCCACTCGTTTCAGACGTTTCATGGTCGACGAGAAGAAGAGCCGTACAGCGGTCCTGCTACACAGTGTCGTCGGCGTGGCAACGCGCTGTAGCCCGGGCCAAATGAATGGGAGCGATGGAACGAAGTGCTGGTATCGATGTTCTCCCCTCCTCCGGGTACCATCAGCATCCGTAACCTTGACAACACCGCAAGTAGCTTCCGAAAAGGGATTATTAAAATGAGAATAAAACAGTGTTGGGTGAGCACACACACACACACACACACACGCACGCATGGATGCACGCACGCATGTACACACACACACACACACACACACACACACACACACACACACACACACACACACACACACACACACACACACACACACACACAACAGAAATGCACAACAGAATGCAGATGCATACATACACATACACATACACACACAGACATAATCACACAAGGAAATACATACATACATACATACATACACAAGACATACAAACACACACCACACACACACACACACACCACACACACAGACATAATCACACAAGGAAATGCATACATACATACATACATACATACAAAGACACACACACACTGAACACACACTGACACAATAAAAATGTATCACGTGTATAGACATTTAAAAATGTTCAAGTGTATAGAAAATAAATATTCCCAATCATCCTGATGTTATGAAGTGATATTTAATCTAAGATGGGCAGGAGACGTTTTCCTGGCACAGAGAAGGGTCCCCCGTCAGGTCTGGAGCATCACTTCCCAGGAGCTGCAGCCCCACCAGCTGTGCCCAGCTCACAGACACACAGCAGCCCCACTAACAAGGATGGATACATGGGCAAAGAGCATTCGAACTGAAGTTTGAGCCCACCTGGATCTCCTCTCTCTCCTCTTCTCTCTCTCTCTCTCTCTCTCTCTCTCTCTCTCTCTATCACACACACTCTGTCACCCTCTCTCCTCTCCTCTCTCTGTCTGTCTGTCTCTCGCTCTCTCTCATCTCTCTCTCTCTCTCCTCTCTCTCTCTCTCCTCTCTCTCTCTCTCCTCTCTCTCTCTCTCTTCACACCACCTGCACCCTCCCTCCCTCCTCCTCCCCGTCGTCTGCGTCTGCGTCTCGTCTCTCTCTCCTCCTCTCTCTCTCTCTCTCTCTCTCTCTCTCTCTCCTCTCTCTCTCTCTCTCTCCTCTCTCTCTCTCTCCTCTCTCACTCTCTCTTCTCAACCTTTCACTATATACCAAGTTAGCTTACCAGGACAAGCAAACCAATACCAAGCAAACCAAAGCTATACTATAAATCTAAATGAGAATTAGCTTAACCTAAATATTAACACATGTAAAAAATTGCTGAAAAGACATTTCAATCAGGACTTGTATTACAATATCAAGAACTGTATTCCAACTCCAACCCACACACTCATTAACTGTTCAGTGTTGGTTTTTAAATTCAAATAAGTGTGTCAATGGATGTCAACATATAAAGACCTTCCTTGGGACATGTAAAAACAACACCCTCCAACACACCATTGCTTTTGCTCGGGGCTGCTCAAAAACTGAAATGACACATAGATCCCTATCTAGGTCCCATAGATAAAACTGTAATTGAGTGACTTGTTAAACAGTCCATTCTGAGGAGTAAGTGTGCAGGGTTGCTGCAGTAAAATGCAGTAAAACATAGAAAATTGTATCTCTCAAACTGAGAAACTTAACTCAAATGTCAGTCAGAAAATGAAAACATGAAAACACAATATCAGGGTTGAGTCTTGGGTAGTGCTCACCGAGTTAGGGACCGGGTTGAGTCTTGGGGTAGTGCTCACCGAGTTAGGGACCGGGTTGAGTCTTGGGGTAGTGCTCACGCTCGCCATTGTTGAACGTTGTAGTTTAAATGGCGCCCGCAGAGACAGAGCATAATATGCTTTTCCTAGTAGTACACTGTGACGCACACAAATGACGATGCTCGATGCTCCAAAGTCTTCCGTGGGGCGATTTGAAAAGCGCCCCACGGGAAGACGTTTTGAGGACGCTGATTGGCTACATTTTATGTCACTCGTTTATATCTTGAATCAGCAATTGGCTAAACTGCTACAGAGACCCGCCTCCGTGGGGCGATTTGAAAAGCGCCCCAGCAGCATCGTCATACAAATGCGCCCTTAAGGCTGCAGTGTACTAGGCATATGTGTACTAGGAAAAGCATATTATGTTGCGCAAATTATTTTAAAATCATATTTTACACATATTTCTGGGTGCATTCCATATTTTAAACACACACATATTGACAATTTATATATATTATTTTTTTATATTTTGTTTGTGTGTGTGGTTTAGGGGGGGCGCCCCATCGCCCCCTATGGGCCAGCCGCCACTGCTCTCTCTCTCTCTCTCGTCTCTCTCTCTCTCTCTCGTCTCTCTCTCTCTCTCTCTCTCTCTCTCTCCTCTCTCTCTCTCTCTCTCTCTCTCTATCATTAATTTGTTGTTGGGCAGTAGAGTTAGAGGTCGACTGGTATAGTATTCTATGAATGTAATTCCTCAGTTGATTATACATGCGATACCGGAGCAGCATCGA
>JANIIK010007724.1:50000-57500 GCA_027704905.1 Muraenolepis orangiensis
ACTACTACTACTACTACTACTACTACTACTACTACTACTACTACTACTACCACTACTACTACTACTACTACTACTACAACTACTACTACTACTACTACTACTACTACTACTACTACAACTACTACTACTACTACTACTACTACTACTACTACTACTACTACTACTACTACTACTACAACTACTACTACTACTACTACTACTACTACTACTACTACTACTACTACTACACACTACTACTACTACTACTACTACTACTACTACTACTACTACTACTACTACTACTACTACTACTAGCACTACTACTACACTACTACTACTACTACCACTACTACGACTACTACTACTACTACTACTACTACTACTACTACTACTACTACTACTACCACTACTACGACTACTACTACTACTACTACTACTACTACTACTACCACTACTACTGCTACTACTACCACTACTACTGCTACTACTACTACTACTACCACTACTACTACCACTACTACTACTACTACTACTACTACTACTACTACTACTACTACTACCACTACTACTACCACTACTACGACTACTACTACTACTACTACTACTACTACTACCACTACTACTGCTACTACTACTACTACTACTACTACTACTACTACTACTACTACTACTACTACTACTACTACTACTACTACCACTACTACTACCACTACTACTACTACTACTACTACTACTACTACCACTACTACTACCACTACTACTACTACTACTACTACTACTACTACTACTACTACTACCACTACGACTACGACTACGACTACTACTACTACTACTACCACTACCACTGCTACTACTACTACTACTACCACTACTATGACTACTACTACTACTACTACTACTACTACTACTACTACTACTACTACTACTACTACTACTACTACTACCACTACAACTACTACTACTACTACCACTACTACTACTACTACTACTACTACCACTACTACTACTACTACTACTACTACTACTACTACTACCTACTACTACTACTACCACTACTACTACCAATACTACTACTACTACTACTACAACTACTACTACTACTACTACTACTACTACTAACTACTACTATTACTACTCCCACTACCACTACTACTACGACTACCACTTCTACTACTACTACTACTACTACTACTACCACGACTACGACTACGACTACTACTATTACCACTACTACTACTACTACTACTACTATTACTACCACTACTACTACTACTACTACTACTACTACTACTACCACTACCACCACTACTACTACCACCACTACTACTACTACTACTACTACTACTACTACTACTACTACTACTACTACTACTACTACTACTACCACTACCACTACTACTACTACTACTACCACTACTACTACCACTACTACTACTACTACCACTACTACTACTACTACTACACTACTACTACTACTACTACTACTACCACTACGACTACTACTACTACTACTAGGTTTTAGTGTTTTAGCTTGAATCCAAAACGATTTCCAGTGAATTGTCATGGCCCCTGTTTGATGTACTTATTGTGTGTAAAATGTAGGGAGACATTTACCATTGTACATTTACCTGAGCACTGGTTCTGCTCTTGGAGGCTTGTAAGGAAGGAAATGTAATGTGTTATATATGATGTTATTATATTTGTGTATATGTATGCATATATTACAGTATTATCGCTGTAGGAAGGGGTTAGGAAGGAAATGCATTTATGACTTCTGGTGACTAGTAGTTCTCTTGCCTAACTGTGGAATGGCCTTATTAGTAATGCAATGTTTTATAATTGACATTATTATATATATGGGTATAATATGTTTGCATATATTATATTATTAAGGTGACTAGTAGTCCTCTTGTCTAGCTGTTGGATGACCTTATTGTAAGTCCCCTTTGGACAAAAGCGTCAGCTGAATAACTGCCATGTAATGTGATTCAAATCCAGGTCACTAATGAGTAGGACTCGGGGTTAGAGGGCATCTTTCTCAAGGGCCCACGGGGTAGGCTGTGGACATCGGGGATCGAACTGGGAACCTTTCGGCATTGGGAAGTAAACCCCCCCCCCCCCCGCATCACCGTTGATATATGTACGTGTACGTCGATCAAATCCATCTCGGCTCAACGACCTCCTCCCATGCTCCCTCTCTCTCTCTCCCTCTCTCTCTCTCCCTCTCTCTCTCTCTCTCTCTCTCTCTCTCTCCTCTCTCTCTCTCCCTCTCTCTCTCCTCTCTCTCTCTCTCTCTCTCTCTCTCTCTCCCTCTCTCTCTCTCTCTCTCTCTCTCTCTCTCTCTCTCTCTCTCTCCTCTCTCTCTCTCTCTCTCTCCTGGTTGATCTCAAAGGGAACCCGGGATGAGGTAATACATCCCTCATCGCCAGGGCAACTGAATTGACAAAAGGATTTAAGATCTTCCCCGAGAGCTTACTGGAAATTGGAGTAATGCAGTGGCTACGTGTATAGCGCGAGGCAGGCAGCACCGCCGGTGGTGGTGGTGGGGCTGTGGTGGTGGTGGTAGAGGTGGTGGTGGTGGTGGTGGTGCGTGGGGTGGTGGTAGAGGTGGTGGGTGGTGGAGGTGGTGGTGGTGGAGGGGTGGCTGTGGTGGTGGTGGTAGAGGTGGTGGTGGTGGTGGGTGGGGCTGTGGTGGTGGTGGTAGAGGTGGTGGTGGTGGTGGAGGTGGCGCAGTAATACGGCATAAGCTGAGTGTACGGTAGCATCGCCCACAGCCCCGGCCGGTAGTAAATCCTCGCTATGCGCCCGGTGCCCGGGAAGTGTGCTCCCCGGTATATGAAACAGGAATTCCCGGCGCTTTGCGGACAATTGCTTTTAAAGAGAGAATTCATTTGTATGTGACTGGAGACTCGAACAAACGGGCACGGGGATTTATGATGTAAGACGTGCGATATCCAAGGCAAGGCCAAAGCAGATATGAAGAATTTAATGAACGTGCTTGGATATCGTGAGGGAAAGGGGGGGAGGGAGACAGAGGGAGGGGGGGGAGAAAAAGAGAGGGAGAGATATATAGAGAGAGAAGGGGGAGAGAGAGAGAGAGAGAGAGAGAGAGAGAGAGAGAGAGAGAGAGAGAGAGAGAGAGAGAGAGAGAGAGAGAGAGAGAGAGAGAGAGAGAGACAGAGAGACAGAGACAGAGACAGAGACAGAGACAGAGACAGAGAAAGGTAGCTTCTATAAAGACATTTACAGTAACCCCAAGAACACATGGGGTCACCGCCCTGAAATGTGTGTTGGATGTAATACATATATATTGGACATTTAATACAGGTTGACCAGATCAGCCCAAGATGGCTGAAGCCACTTCCTTCCCATCGCTCTCCCTCCATCCAGTAGACTCCATTGATTGATCCTTCACATCACTCCCAGAAGAATAGAAGTTAAGTCTATTCCAGAACCAGGCCCATCTGCTGACGGCCAGCGGGGCCGAGGGGGCCGAGGGATCTATTGTCCCCGAGAGGGTGGGGGGATCCATCCTTATCCCCGTCTCCCCCCCCACCCCCCTGTCCCCCGCCCCCCCCCCCCGTCTCCCCTCCTCCTCCTCCTCCTCCTCTCTCATCCAAAGCCAGGTGGATCCGGGGAGAGAGCCGGCCAGACGGGAAGCTTAGAGGTTTTGAAACCATGTCAAAGGAGGGGGGGGGGGGGGTGGGGGCGGGGGGTTTCTGAGGGGTTTTTCTGAACTTAAAATGACTTGTATCTGACCCCCTCACCACCACCATCCTCCATCCTTATTCACCTTGACCCCATGAGAGGGCACATGGGCGGCAATGTTCAGATACATTGTTCACACTTTGTTCAATGCTCACATGATGCGTAATGTAATATTGGACACACAAACCATGCAATGTGATATTATGCCATGCACCTTCATAACACATCCGTGACACAAGTAGTGTTACTTTATGTGAGGGGTTCTATTTCTTATCGTATATTTTGTATTGCTGTTGTAATTTATTGTATATTTTTTATTGTTGTTGTAATTGTATTGTAGATTTAGTTTTTTTGTTGTTGTAATTTAGTGTAGATTTTGTGTTGTTGTTGTCAATTACAATGGAATAATGGATGCGCTAAGTTCACTTTCTGGCCCTCGGAGGAGTAAGCTTGGCAACTTCAGAAGGAGTAGATGGAAGTAGATTGGTCCGAGACCAAAGAGATTGGAAAATATGATCGGAACAAATTACTTTTCTGACTCATCACGCTAATGATCACGTTGACGTCATCTGCGGAGATTTCGACTTTTCCAGTTTGGGCATCAAGGCCGTCAACGTGTTCTCACCGCCTCGCAGAACTTGTCTAACTAGCATACCGGAGTCGACTGTTTGCTTATTAGTTAGATATTGTTTAGATTATTGTTTGCCAACCTTTTGTACTTCTACCTGTGCCAACTGGTTCAGTTCTCTGAGACTTGTTATGGTGCCCTCACACCATAGCGATCACCAGTTGCATATTGTTGCGAATAAAAAATAGTGGTCATAAGTTCCGAACGCAACTCACACGCAACTAATAGGTTTTATAGGTTTGAAGTACGCAACAAGCACGCAGGTGATCGCAGACACATGCAGAGTAAGTTCGGAAATTTTTGCTCAATAATTCTCTGCGAATGCCTGCGATCAATTTATACGCAACAGGGACGCAACAGGTACGCTACGCACGCAACACGATCGCATTTCCTCTCCATTCAAATCTGTCAACTTTACACTTCATTACGGGTCAAGAGAGAGAGAGAGAGAGAGAGACAGAGAGTCAGAGAGTCAGAGAGACAGAGACAGAGAGACAGAGACAGAGAGACAGAGACAGAGAGACAGAGAGACAGAGAGACAGAGACAGAGAGACAGAGAGACAGAGAGACAGAGACAGAGAGACAGAGACAGAGACAGAGAGACAGAGAGACAGAGACAGAGAGACAGAGAGACAGAGAGACAGAGAGACAGAGAGACAGAGACAGAGAGACAGAGAGACAGAGACAGAGAGACAGAGAGACAGAGACAGAGAGACAGAGACAGAGAGACAGAGAGACAGAGAGAGAGACAGAGAGAGAGAGAGTCAGAGAGACACAGAGACAGAGACAGAGAGACAGAGAGACAGAGAAATGTAGCTTCTATAAACACATTCACAGTAACCCCAAGAACACATGGGGCCACCGCCCTGTTCTCCTTCGTGGATTGGGCCGGTGCGTTTGGATGGGGAGTATCAGCGGTGTGAGCGCCACTCATTCTATCATCCCTCACCATTGGGGTGAAGTCAGACATTAGGCTTGATCAGCTACCACCAACACATCCACCCTGGGGATATGGCCACGCTCCAATCACACGCCTCCACCCAGTCTGCATCCTTCAGCTCCCCCAAATCTATCTGTCACTCTGTCTGTCTGTCTGTCTGTCTGTCTGTCTGTCTCTCTCTCTCTCTCTCTCTCTCTCTCTCTCTCTCTCTCTCTCTCTCTCTCTCTCTCTCTCTCTCTCTTTCTCACACTCTCTCTCTCTCTCTCTCTCTCACTCTATGAAACTCTCTCTCCTGTCTTTCTCTCCCTCTGTCTCTTTCATTGTCTCTCTCCCTCTCTGTCTGTCTGTCTGTCTGTCTGTCTGTCTGTCTGTCTGTCTGTCTGTCTGTCTGTCTGTCTGTCTGTCTGTCTGTCTCTCTGCTCTCTCTCTCTCTCTCTCTCTCTCTCTCTCTCTCTCTCTCTCTCTCTCTCTCTCTCTCTCTCTCTCTCTCTCTCTCTCCCTGCACCCCTTTGTTGCTCACATCCTGTTTCTTGTCTCTCTTGTTTTCCTCCCTCTCTCTCCCCCTCTCTCTCTCTCTCTCTCTCTCTCTCTCTCTCTCTCTCTCTCTCTCTCTCTCTCTCTCTCTCTCTCTCTCTCTCTCTCTCTCTCTCTCTCTCTCCCTCCCCCCCCCCTCTCTTCATCTCAGCGATATGATTTGTCACGGTGACTGAGAGGGGAAGATAGAAATAAAATGTTTACTCCGGCAGCGGAAGAAAACAAGGAACGCAAAAAAAACAAAAACAACAACCAACCAACCCCTTGTCTCGCGTAACGTCTTTTAATGTATTCTTTTAAAAGAATCGACGCAGTGGCACGGAAAAAGATTAATTTATCACGCCATCAAGCACAGGAACAGCTGCGGAGAAAGACGGGTGTAAATTGCGCGGCACTGACAATGGCCGCGTTACAGACGAATCTCCCTCCTCTCTCTGTCTGCGTTTCATATTGAGATGCGGGATGTGGGGGGGGGTGAGGAGGGGGGGGGGATGAGGAGGGGGGGGGGATGAGGAGGACGGAGGCGGTGGGAGGCCGGGTGAGCAAAATAAAGGGGAAAAAAAGCAATTTCGTCAGCGCTCGTCCAAAGTTTGTGACGGGGGTGTTATTTTCATCCATTAGCTTTGAGACGCTCGCCTCGGCCCATTTTACATCTTTCACGTTCTCCTCTCCTCTCTCTCCTCTCCTCTCTCTCCTCTCCTCTCCTCTCCTCTCTTCTCCTCTCCTCTCCTCCCTCTAATCTTTCTCCTCTCTTTTCCTCTCTCCCCTCTCTCTCCTCATCTCCTCTCCTCCCTCTAATCTTTCTCCTCTCCCTTCCACGTTCTCCTCTCCTCTCCTCTCCTCTCCTCTCTTTCTCTCTCTCTCTCTCTCTCTCTCTCTCTCTCTCTCTCTCTCTCTCTCTCTCTCTCTCTCTCTCTCTCTCTCTCTCTCTCTCTCTCTCTCTCTCTCTCTCTCTCTCTCTCTCTCTCCTCACAGGATGTGTGCCGTGGGTAGGATCCAATCTCGGCTGCCATGGCATCTGTTTCCAATTGCCAATGTGCATAGTTACATATGTGTGTGTCAGGCCCCGCCCCCTCCCGCCCACGCCTGTTGTTTAAGTCGGTGTGAAATTGTAGGCAGGTGTGAGAATTGTTAACGGCAGATCAGCCAGAGCATATTGTCCCTTCCCTTCCTCTCCTCCTCTCTCTCCTCTCCTCTCCTCTCCTCTGCTCTCCTCCTCTCCTCTCCTCTCCTCTCCTCTCCTCTCCTCTCCTCTCCTCTCTCCTTCACTCTGGCAAAAGAAAGTTTGCTAACGAGATATGAGAAGTGTGTTGGTTTTTTTCTTTCTTTCTTCTTTCTTTTTTCTTTCTCCCACATTTCTGTGTGTTTCTGCCAATAAACGACAAGATGGACCCAAAGATCGGTCTCTCTGAACCACAATGGTGGGATGACAACTGTGACACGCACACACACACGCACGCACACACACCCACACATACATACGCATGCACGCACACAAATACACACACACGCACATACACACACACCCACACACACACCCACACACACACACACACACACACACACACATACACACATCACAAACACACACACTCACAACACACACACACACACACACACACACACACACACACACACACACACACACACACACACACACACACACACACACACACACACACACACACACACACACACACACACACACACA
>JANIIK010007724.1:65000-72500 GCA_027704905.1 Muraenolepis orangiensis
GAGAGAGAGAGAGAGAGAGAGAGAGAGAGAGAGAGAGAGAGAGAGAGGGCCCTAGGTGTGTGTGTGTGTGTGTGTGTGGGGGGGGGGGGGGGGCGGAGCGACCAGAAGCAGATAGAGCGAATCAGAAAGACGGATCGCCCCGGAGAATATTCCAACATTTAAGGACAGCTGAGCTTGACAAGTTCTTCTCTTTTTTTCTGTTTAGTCAGTGAGCAGTGAGCTGTACGGGAGGCAGGGAGGGATGGAGGGGAGGGAGGGTTTGGTGTGTGAGTCGGGGGGGGGGGGGGGGGGTGGGTGTGTGTGGGGAGGGTTGGGGGGGGTGGGGGGGGGGGAGGGGAGGCTGTGGAATTATCGCCTACACGGGCTGACAGGGAGGTCTGAGAGTAAAGCCTTCTCTCTCATTAGATATGCGGGCGCATTAGCAGGGACGGCTGTCTCGCTAAAGGTCGCGGTTGGAGGACGCGGGGACACCGGCGGCTAGCGGCCCGACCTTCCCCACTCACCTCTTTGAACTTCAATCATTTTGGCCCGGGCTTAATAGGTCCCCGGGGAGGATCAGACACGGGGGAGATGAGGGGGGTTGGGGAGATGGGGAGGGAGGGAGGTGGAGGGGGGGGAAGGAGGGAGGGAGGTGGAGGGGAGGGAAGGAGGGAGGGAGGGAGGTGGAGGGGGGGGAAGGAGGGAGGGAGGTGGAGGGGAGGGAAGGAGGGAGGGAGGGAGGTGGAGGGGGGGGAAGGAGGGAGGGAGGGAGGGAGGGAGGGAGGGAGGGAGGGAGGGAGGGAGGGAGGGAGGGAGTCTTAATGGGACATCACGCTACCTTGACATTTTAATTAAGACTACCAGGCATTAGCATGCCAGGAGTTGGGGGCGCAGAAGGGAACCGGTTGTAGAGACACATGACAGGAGGAGATGTTTATTGTTCCGTTCCTTTTGTTTGTGTGTATGGTGGTGGAGGTGGGGGGGGGGTGCATATATATATATATATATATTCACTATGCTATATATACATATATATATATATATATATATATATATAGCATAGTGAGTCATGATTAGAAAATACAACATTTTGACAGCTATTTATGAAAATGTTATGATGCAACTATGCAACTAATTTGATCATTATTTATCTTTGTATTCCTGGGAGTAGCGTGTTCAATTGTCAGCCTGTGTTTGTGTTTTTAAATGCCACATTACTGAGCTTCTGTCTGCTGCCGGGATTCTATCGATTTGAGCCAAGCTGCTATTTCCCCACGTCTTGAGTTTTCTCACAGGTGTTGAATAAATACCGTTTAAAGTTTCTTCTTCTGTTGAATAAAGACTGTAGTACACAAGTAAACTTCACCTAAGTCTCTTCTTCTGTTGTATAAAGACCGTAGTACACTAGTCAACTTTACTTAAGTCTCTTCTTCTGTTGAATAAAGACCGTAGTACACTAGTCAACTTTACTTAAGTCTCTTCTTCTGTTGAATAAAGACGGTGGTACACAAGTACATTTCACCAAACTCTCTTCTTCTGGAGTCACAGGAGCATTTAGTGTTATTTATTTTAACTCAGACCAGTGAATAGCTACGGGGTTCATTTATGTAAACAAAACAAATATCTAAGGAATGCAAATGCAAGCGTTGTCAACCAAAAACAAACAATATAAATAATATGATAAAGGATCAGCATGTGTAGCATATTAACATGTGTGGGCCTGGAATAGAGCCCTGAGGAACACCACAACTTGGAGCTTAGAAAGGTGCTGAGGCCAAATGATGTGAGATAAGGTAACACACACACAAAAACACACACACACACACACACACACACACACACACACACACACACACACACACACACACACACACACACATGCACCCACACATGCACCCACACACACACACACACACACACACACACACACACACACGCGCACACACACACATACACACACACACACACACACACACACACACGCACGCATGCACGCACGCACACACATACACACACACACACACACGCACACACACACACACACACACACACACACACACACACACACACACACACACACACGCACACACACACACACACACACACACACACACACACCACACACACACACACACACACACACACACACACACACACACACACACACCACACACATACACACACCACACACACACACGCACACACACACACACACACACACACGTATATCTTTAGGTGAACTGACGGCTGGCATTTTCACAGCAGTATAATCATTACATTGCATATTGATGGCCTATTTACAACACAATCATTGAGGCTCAAGGTTATTATGGGATAAGGTTTGAGTGTTTTTTTGGTCATTTTCACCTGCTTGAATATTGTCTAGCGTCTACCTTTCTATCATATGTGCGGTGCACACACACACACACACGCACACACACACACACACACACACACACACACACACACACACACCACACACCCACACCCCCCCCCCCCCCACCCCCCCCCCCCCCCCCCCCCCCCCCATGCTTTATGTATAGACACACCCCCTGTCCTCATATTGCGTTGCTTCCCCCTCACATCACTGTCAGAGGAATTCACTGGATGGACGTCCCTCCACTCCCTGTTTTGACAAACTCCATCTCGAGTTAGGAAGAAAGTAGTGGCCATCGATCCAGAGGACCACCTAATTTATCACCCACAGAATATCCTCCAAAAAGAAAATATTGGACCAGGGGGCTTATTCAATACTGCTTCCTCCACGGCTCGGCAGAATTAAACGCCTCTTCGTCTTCCCCTGCACACACACGAAAACACACGGAGAAGGATGACAGGTGTCAGAGGAGGATGAAACCCGTGACACAAACTCCCTCCTGTTGCCTTTTCATCTCCGCCAGCTCCGGTGACAACACAAATAATCTCTTGGCTTTCCAAATAATGATTTTTTTGGGTAGCAGAATGCCACAGACTTGGGCTAAGTCTCCCTTTTTACATATCGGCTACATAAAGCCTCACTTGACACGGCGGCCTCGCCATCGCGCAAAACGCTCTGGCCTCAAGATTGAAGTCTCCAAAAAAACCAAACAGTGGATTAGCCGACACAAGAGACACAAAAGGAACCCGTCAACGAGGCGGAGAGGCTGTAACGATGTTACATCTGTAATATTCTATAAAGCCTGTTCTCCCCCCTTCCCGCCGCACATGTTTATTTCAGAGTTAACCGCGGTCACCCCTCCTCTCCTCTAAGACGCCGTACGTCTGCCCTCACCAGAGATCATATCAACACTCGGGCAATCTGCTTAAGTGTCGACGGAGGCGCGTGTGTAGCGGCGGTCGCTAACATCCAGAATCTCTTCGGCCCGACGTGATGGCAGAAGATGTCCCCAAGACAGCGACCACGAGAGAGAGTGTGAGAGAGAGAGAGAGAGAGAGAGAGAGAGAGAGAGAGAGAGAGAGAGAGAGAGAGAGAGAGAGAGAGAGAGGAGAGAGAGAGAGAGAGAGAGAGAGAGAGAGAGAGAGAGAGAGAGAGAGAGAGAGAGAGAGAGAGAGAGAGACAGAGAGAGAGAGAGAGAGAGAGAGAAAACAAGTGACCCCTTTAGCATTCCTGTAGAGGCAACATGTAGTGGGATGTAGATGGGAAAGAAAGGCTATTACATTCTAAGTGACTGAGACGTGGACGGCAACAACACGCCTCGGTGATGGACAGCAGAGCTGTGTTTAAGAGCAGGCGTGCAGGATGCAGTGGCCTTGCTGTCGTTAGCCTGCGAGTCCTCGTCGTCACGACGATTTCCATTTATTTGGGGGGGTTCTATTATTTGAAGTGAAAGCATTGCATCCTTAAGTGTGTAGGACATGGTACACGGGACATGGGCTCTGCTGTAGAACTACTGTTGAATCCTACTATGTTCCCATCTGATACTGATAATCCTACGCCAGATACCACGTGGAAACAATGACAATGAAACAATGATGATGTGTACACAACAGATTTTAACATCATTAACTTATTGATTAGTGTACAGTATTGCTATAGTATAGTGTTGTATAGTATGAATATAGTACATAGTATATTATATACTGTTAAATTGTTGGAAATTCATACTGCGGAAGGGAATGGGGAGTAAGCATTCCATTGTACTTGAATCTCTGAATTACACTACATTACATTGCATTAGTCATTTAGAAGACACTTACAATAGTGACTTACAATAAGGTCAATCAACAGGTAGACAAGATAACTACTAGTCACCAGAAGTCATAATTGCATTTCCTTCCTAACAAGCCTCCAAGAGCAGAACCAGTGCTCAGGCAAAAGTACAATAAGTTGGATGACACTAAAGTGGACAATTGGCTTACAACAGAGCTAACAAGCAAACAATACAGCTAACAAGAACTGCTACTGGGTGTCCTTGGCGAGCGTTAAGCTATCAGCGTAATGACGACCCTGTGAGAGAGAGAAAATGAGAGAGAGAGAGAGAGAAAGAGAGAGAGAGATGGCCTCGCCATCACACAAACACACACACACACAGACTCACAAAAAAAACACACACACACAAGCACACACACACTGAAAAAACATACAAAAACTCCTTTATTCCTCCTGTTTTGTCAGCCTTCGTCTCTCCTTCGTGTTTCTTTCCATCTCTGCCAGTCGCATGGTTTTCATCCGTGTCCATAACTTCTGTTCTCTGTCTCTGTCTCTCTCTTTCTCTTAGTAACAGTAACATATCGTTTAGTAACAGCAACATAGATTTTAGTTACATGGTTAAGTTACAGTAACATATCGTTTATTAAAAGCAACATATCTTATTAACAGTAACATATAGTTTAGTAACAGCAACATATATTTTAGTAGCATGGTTAAGTTACAGTAACATATCGTTTATTAAAAGCAACATATCTTATTAACAGTAACATATCGTTTAGTAACAGTAACATATAGTTTAGTAACAGTAACATATCGTTTAGTAACAGTAACATATTGTTTAGAAACAGAAACATATCTAGTAACAGTAACATATAGTTAGTAACAGTAACATATAGTTTAGTAACAGTAACATATCTTTTAACAGTAACACATAGTTTAGTAACAGTTACAAATTGTTTAGTAACAGTATCATATTGTTGAGTAACAGTAACATATACAGGTATATAGCAGTGGTGAAGCGACAGGGCCTTCAAGGTATTCAGAGAAGACCCTGGAACCCTCAGATGAAACAAAAAAAAATTGAATTTATTATATTAATACAATTGAATACTATTTAAATAAAGTGAATAAATGAGAATCGTATCTGTGTTGTTGATCTGTAATATTACGGGCCGCACTACGCACTTATGGGCCGCTCTACGCATTTGAGTGGTTTTGTGTTAGAAAAACAATGCAACCAATCAGATATTTTTCTGGGTTGCTGGGAAGAATATCCTTCAACCAAAGTATTCTCTGTTCTTGAGCGAATGCCTTGGCCCTTAAACTGAATGAGAGCGTATGTTTGGATTGACAATTTGATCAACCAATCATATAGTGATTTGTAGCCAATGTGCGTATTCTTTCAGATTTCCCCACGGATCCATTGTACGCTAGAAGGTCCCATTAGTTCACTGGCTCGAGACAGAGGATCTAGCTTAGTGCTACATAGCAATTAATTTGAAGTTGTATTGGTTTGTTACGTCGAAATGGCAACAGGTGAAGATAATGTTTTTGCGATCTGAAGCGAGCAGTCATCAGCTTTATGACCGGGTCACGATTTGTCTTTGCTGGTTTTGCCGCAGTGTTCTTGTTGAGCTGGTTGAATTTTGTTTCCACACACACACACACACACACACAGATTAGTTAATGGCTGTCTTGAGTTTGTTAAGCATATGACATTGCCAGAGAAATTTGGTGATTATTGATCGCTGTTTTGGAACTTTAAGTTGCGTTAAGCCTTTTCACGTTAAGCGTTGTAGACTGTCCCTTTCATCGATCTTGGTCTAGAGAAGGTCCAGTTTTGATAGACACGGTTCGCCACTGGTATATAGTAACAGTAGCATGTAACACATAGTTTAGTAGTATAGTTTAGTAACAGTAACATATAGTTTAGTGACAGTAACACAAAGTAAGTAACAATATAGTGTAACACATAGTGTAATAACACTATGTGTTACTGAAAAAACCCAAATGGTGTTTGGGTTTTTTTTTTTTTTTTCAAAACCATTTGGGTTTTGAAGTGTGAATTGTTCATGAATATTTATACACAGAGAAGAACAACACTATCCTGCTTTTGGTTCATAATTCATCATTTGAATTTATAATAAAAAAAAAAAAAACATTTAGCCAGGTTTACCTTGAAAACAACAAAGCTTTTGCAGTTAACACACCTAAAAAAAAGAAAAAAAAAGATTAGTTTTGCCCTGTTTTACATCATGTGTGCTTCCGGAATAAATCAAATCAGCGCAGCAGCCTTTTTTTCTTCCCCCTGTTTCTCTTTGAGACTGAAACATCAAACGGCGGGTTACATGACGGTGGGTCACATGACCGCGGCGAGGTTACCGCGCAGCGAGCGCGGCTCGTGACGTGTAAACCGCCAGTGTCAAAATGGCCAACATGATGTTTTTGGACTCAACGTTATTACCGGAGTCTATTAGGCTAACGCATCCCGGGGATTTGGGCAGCCATCCGCTAAAGCGGCTAATTGTATTGTTTTATCCCCAAGTTAAAGACCAAAATACCGAACCATCACAACTCACTGCACACCCGTTGGAGCCAAGTTATTTTAATTTATTTCTGTAACCGAGAGCTTATTTAAAGTTTAAGAGAGAGAGGGTGGGGGGGAGTGGGGAGGGGGTGGGGGGGATTTAAATGGCCGTTAAAGACAAAGTTCCACTTGCAAATTATAACTTCAGAGGTTTTTTTTGTTTTCTTAATTTTAATTTTTTTATGCGTAAACGCTGTAAATGTATGAGTGTCTCCGGGCTTTTTTTTTTTTTTTTTGCCGAGAGATTTTTGGATTCATAACGAAAGCGATTTAGAAATCACACGAAACCTCACGGCGGTTCACAGCGGAGCAGAACGTACGTGGGGGCCCCCTGACGTAAACGAGGGCCCCTGTAATCGGAAAAAGAAAGCTTTACGTCCGCCGCGGAGTGGCTACTCCGAACGGAAGGTCAGCCCCAGCATTTCTCTGTTAAAAAAACAAGAAAGGCCCCCGAAAAAAAAAACTAATTAGTTTAGCACAAACAAAAAAATAAAAATAAACGAAGGGTCTTAAGAAAAGTGTTTCACTGCGGGCCGTCTCTCTCTCTCTCTCTGATAACTCTCTCAGCCCACACACACACACCTTGGTAATTAGTTTCCACCCCTGGGATATTGAATAACCTGCGGTCGGAACGATGGGAGGTGCGATAGGGATACTTATCGCCAATGTTTCCGTCCCTGCAACAAAAAAATAAAAAATTCTCCTGTCATTCACCGAGGAGAGGATTTAAAAAAAATGAAGAAAGGAAAAATAAAATAAAAAAGGGGCCGATGTTTTAAGCGGT
>JANIIK010007724.1:77500-80000 GCA_027704905.1 Muraenolepis orangiensis
AGATTACTTTATTAATCCCGAGGGAAATTAAGGTGCAACAGTTGACACAGGGGGAATAAAAGCACACACAAAAAATACTAATACCTAAGCTAAAAAACAATAAAAATTGTATAAACAAAAATATAGTTAAATGAAATCTAAATGTATTGATAAATGAAGATAAATTTACAGTATTATTACAGTAGTACGTAGGTATATACAATACACAACAATACGTATAGTGCAAATTGGCAGAATAATATATTAATAAATAAATCAACTGAAAGTGACATGTGTAAAGTGAAAAAGTGAATTTGAAGAGTGATTTGCAGTGCGTTGACCAAAAAATAATAATATTTAAGTACGTTGGCCTCAGGTCACTGAGTCGCCACTGTCCCTCTCACGACCCGAGGTAGATGAGTTAAAAAGTCTAATTGCCACAGGAAGAAAGGACTTCCTATGGCGTTCTGTGGTGCACCTGGGTGGAATGAGTCTGTTGCTAAAGGTGCTTCTATATGAGGTCAGCACCTGATGGAGAGGGTGAGAGTTGTTGTCAAGGATACTACGCAGCTTGCGCAGCATCCTTCTCTCAGACACCACCAACAAGGAGTCCAGCTGGACCCCCAGGACAGCGCCAGCCTTCCTGACAATCCTGCTGATCTTGTTGGCGTCTGCTGATCTCAACCTGCTTCCCCAGCACACAACACCGGAGAAGATGGCACTGGCTACCACCGACTGGTAGAACACATTCAGCATCTTGTTGCAAACGTTGAAGGACCGGAGCCTCCGCAGGAAGTAGAGACGGCTCTGGCCCTTCTTGTAAACAGCCTCAGAGTTCTTGGCCCAGACCAGTTTATTGTCCAGATGAACTCCCAGGTATTTATATTCCTGGACAACTTCAGCGGACACACCCTTGATGGAAATGGGTGTGGGTGTGGATTTCCTCCTGCGGAAGTCCACCACCATCTCCTTCGTCTTGTCAGTGTTGAGCTGCATATGGTTCAGCTCACACCACTCAACAAAGGAGTCCACGACGCCCCTGTACTCCTCATCGTTTCCCTCGCTGACACAACCAACAACTGCAGAGTCGTCCGAGAACTTCTGCAGATGGCAGGACACAGAGTTGTACTGGAAGTCTGAGGTGTAAAGGGTGAACAGGAATGGGGAAAGAACAGTTCCCTGTGGAGCACCAGTGCTGCTGACCACAGTGTCAGACACACAGTCCTGCAGTCTGACAAACTGTGGACGACCCGTCAAATAGTCAGTAATCCAGGACACCAGGGAAGAGTCCACCTTCATCGCCGTCAGCTTACTTCCCAGCAGGGCAGGCCGGATGGTGTTGAACGCACTGGAGAAGTCGAAAAACATGATTCTCACAGTGCTCCCGGGTCTGTCCAAGTGGGCGTAGGCACGATGAAGCAGGAAGATGATGGCGTCCTCCACTCCCAGTTTCGGCTGGTAGGCAAACTGAAGAGGGTCCAGCGATGATCTGACCAGGGGCCGAAGAAGCGTCAGGACCAGCCTCTCAAAGGATTTCGCCACGTGGGACGTCAGCGCCACCGGTCTGTAGTCGTTTGAGGTGCTGGGACGTGCCTTCTTCGGAACCGGCACCAGGCAGGATGTCTTCCACAGCACAGGGACCCTCTCCAGTCTCATGCTCAGGTTGAAGATGTACTGCAGGACTCCACTCAGCTGGGCAGCACATGTTTTGAGGACCCTCGGGCTGACGCCGTCAGGACCAGCAGCCTTGTCTGGATGGAGCCTGCACAGCACTTTCCTCACCTGCTCAGCTGTGAAGGTATGTGTGACGTGTATGGGGGCAGGAAGAGTCACTGTTGTGTTGATGGGGGAGGGGTGAGGTAGTGGTGGTGGGGGAGAGAGAACAGGTATGTTGATGCTGGAGAGGGACGGTGGGGGAGGGGGGACAGCAGGGCTGGGGGGCTGGAGGGGAATGGTTGTAGAGGGGCTGGGGGAGGGGGGGTAGACCGGAGCCCACTCATTGAATCTATTGAAAAACAAATTCAACTCGTTGGCCCGATCAGGACCACCCCCTATTGTCTGGCTACCAGGTTGTTTGTAGCCAGTGATGCTCCTCATGCCACTCCACACATCCTTCAGGTTGTTCTGCTGAAGTTTGTGCTCCAGCTTCCTCCTGTAGTTGTCTTTGCCCTGCTGGATCCTCTCCTTCAGCTCCCTCTGAACCCGCCTCATCTGCTCCCTATCCCCATCTCTGAAGGCCCTCTTCTTCTCATTGAGCAGGACCTTGATGTCTCGGGTGACCCATGGCTTGTTGTTGGGGAAACAGCGTACAGTCTCTATGGGAACAACACTATCCACACAGAAGTTGATGTACCCTGTTATACATTCCGTGAGATCATCAAGGTCCTCTCCATGCAAGTCACAGAGGAAATCCCAGTCTGTTGACTCAAAGCAGCCCCGCAAGTCCTCATCGGCCTCCTGTGACCATCTCCTCACAGTCCTTGTGGTCACAGGCAGCCGCTGTACTAGAGGCCTATACAGG
>JANIIK010007724.1:85000-87500 GCA_027704905.1 Muraenolepis orangiensis
ATATACTAGAATGATTCACCCATATATTTACTTCATCAAATTGCTAGTTAGCTTAGTCAGCCAGTCATCAAAAATAAAATTATGCATGCGCTGTTTTGTTCTTATCTCGCTAACTCATTGCTGTACTCGTTGCCCCCACACTGGTTTGGGATTTTCAAAGTTAAAGATAACATGGAACGATATTCAGACCGCAATCCCGCGGTCCGGGCGAAGCAGGGAATTAAAGAAACGGTAGGAGGGAACAGCGGGCTGAAGGCCGTTTGGTGTGGGAGTCGTGAGGCTTCTGACCTTCTGCTTTGGACTTCACAACTACTGCACTGTTTTAGAGGGAGTAGCACGTGGGATTTGGACTCCACATTAGTCAACGACTACTATCTCACAACTGGTGCATAATATCTCCGGAGGAACCCCCCCGACAGGGTAAAACACATGAAGAGAAGTCATCTCACGCTGTCTTCAAGGGTTGCAAGTGTTACATAGTGTATGCAATATACGTATATAAAGCAATGCATTATATAAGTCAAGAATAATAGTTTAATAACAGCTGACACTAACGTTCCTAGCGCAAACCCCTCAAGCGAGTGAGGCGGGTGAAAGGGGGCATAAGATTGCAATAACAACTTCATATTTGCGATGTTGTTTTCCCATCCGTTTATTTCAAAGTTTCCACTAACTGTCGGAAATCTGGCAGATGTCTTCTTTTAGGAAAAACAGCGGAACAAATTCCACTGTATCCACTATTTCTGTTCACAGCAGAAATCTAGAGGTAGGGAACTTCGAATATAGAGGAAGGGAATTTCTCCAAATCTAGAGGTAGGGAACGTCTCCTAATCTAGAGGAAGGAAACGTCTCCTAATCTAGAGGAAGGAAACGTCTCCTAATCTAGAGGAAGGAAACGTCTCCTAATCTAGAGGAAGGGAATTTCTCCTAATTTAGAGGAAATAGTTGTCTCCTAATTTAGAGGAAGGGAACTTCTCCTAATCTAGAGGAAGGGAACTTCTCCTAATCTAGAGGAAGGGAACGTCTCCTAATCTAGAGGAAGGGAATGTCTCCTAATCTAGAGGAAGGAAACGTCTCCTAATCTAGAGGAAGGGAATTTCTCCTAATTTAGAGGAAATAGTTGTCTCCTAATTTAGAGGAAGGGAATGCCTCCTAATCTAGAGGAAGGGAACTTCTCCTAATCTAGAGGAAGGGAACGTCTCCTAATCTAGAGGAAGGGAACGTCTCCTAATCTAGAGGAAGGGAATTTCTCCTAATTTAGAGGAAATTGTTGTCTCCTAATTTAGAGGAAAGGAACATGTTCTAATCTAGAGGAAGTGATCGTCTCCTAATCTAGAGGAAGGGAACGTCTCCTAATCTAGAGGATGGGAACGCCTCCTAATCTAGAGGAAGGGAACGTCTCCTAATCTAGATGAAGGGAACGCCTCCTAATCCAGAGGAAGGGAACGCCTCCTAATCCAGAGGAAGGGAACGTCTCCTAATCTAGAGAAGGGGAACGCCTCCTAATCCAGAGGAAGGGAACATCTCCTAATCTCAAGGAAGGGAACGTCTCCTAATCTAGAGGAAGTGATGTGTCCTTATCTAGAGGAAGTGATCGTGTCCTTATCTAGAGGAAGTGATCGTGTCCTTATCTAGAGGAAGTGATCGTGTCCTTATCTAGAGGAAGTGAACACCTCCTAATCTAGAGGAAGTGATCGTGTCCTTATCTAGAGGAAGTGAACACCTCCTAATCAAGAGGAAGTGATCGTGTCCTTATCTAGAGGAAGTGATCGTGTCCTTATCTAGAGGAAGTGATCGTGTCCTTATCTAGAGAAAGTGATCGTGTCCTTATCTAGAGGAAGTGATCGTGTCCTTATCTAGAGGAAGTGATCGTGTTCTTATCTAGAGGAAGTGATCGTGTCCTTATCTAGAGGAAGTGATCGTGTCCTTATCTAGAGGAAGTGATCGTGTCCTTATCTAGAGGAAGTGAACACCTCCTAATCTAGAGGAAGTGATCGTGTTCTTATCTAGAGGAAGTGAACACCTCCTAATCAAGAGGAAGTGATCGTGTCCTTATCTAGAGGAAGTGATCGTGTCCTTATCTAGAGGAAGTGATCGTGTCCTTATCTAGAGAAAGTGATCGTGTCCTTATCTAGAGGAAGTGATCGTGTCCTTATCTAGAGGAAGTGATCGTGTTCTTATCTAGAGGAAGTGATCGTGTCCTTATCTAGAGGAAGTGATCGTGTCCTTATCTAGAGGAAGTGATCGTGTCCTTATCTAGAGGAAGTGATCGTGTCCTTATCTAGAGGAAGTGATCGTGTCCTTATCTAGAGGAAGTGATCGTGTCCTTATCTAGAGGAAGTGGTTGTCTCCACATCAGTGAATCAGACCCTGGCTACTGTAGAACCCGAGAAGCACCGATAAATCTACTTCTAAGAGAAATACAGTACATTTGTAATCTAATTCTTGGGCTTCTTTATCACATTACAAATCACTTACTCCCACTTCTGAATTAATCCAG
>JANIIK010007724.1:95000-100000 GCA_027704905.1 Muraenolepis orangiensis
AAAGTGTTCTCTGGGTTTGGACTCATGCAATCAACTGTGTGTATAATTATCCAGTCTGCTAATCTACTGGGACCCAAATATTACAGTTTGACAAATCCTTCATTTGTATTCAGGCGCTACACAAAGCATTGATCGCACTTTAACACACAGGCTGTTTGATAACACACACACACACACACACATTTACACACACGCACACACACACACACACACACACACACACACACAAAAACACACACACACACACACACATATATACACTCGCGCACACACACATACACACGCTCACACACATACACACACAAAAAAAACCCACACACACAGACAGACAGAAAGACACACACACACATTTATATATACACACACACACACACACACACACACACACACACACACACACACACACACACACACACACACACACACACACACACACATACCAGTTCCATGAAAACAGGGCTGTGTGTGGCTGATCAGCACTAGGAGACACGCTGAGACCCAGAGCTTGTCATTAATATTTCTGTCTTCCAGATGGCAGACGTTCTCCGGTGCTAAGACAGCATCCTCTGAGGGGCGGGACGATACGGAGCTTAAAACAAATCCCCCCCAAAAAGTCCAATAAATATAATACAATAAGTATTCACCGCCTTCCTGGTTTCTTCCGTCTCATTTGCCTGGTGTTGTGTTGACTTATGAAGAGGGCTCTGATATGTCAAATGTTTACCAAGAGTCACCCAATGTACATTTTGGCATTGATGAGGACATTATTCATTAGTTAGGGGTCTCAGAGGGGTGTCACGGGCCCCACACACCACCCCCACAACCTTAACCCCAAAGCCCGAAAGGGCAAGGAAACACACCCTGGATATATACGTTACCTCCAGGGAGGAAACCTGGAGGTGGAGCTTAGATTATCGTACCGTCTCTTATAGGACTTCTTATCTTCATAGTTATCCGCACACAAATACACACACACACACACACATACACACACAAATACACTAGTTCAGAGGGAGTCACCAACAACGACCCCAGCATAACACGTTTTACACTCGCTTTGAAAGGGGGAACTCTGAGTCCGAGGTCTGCAGAACCTTCTGGAGGGTGAAGTCGTCCCAGAGTACTTCAAAGAGACAACCATTGTGCCATTACCCAAAAAGACCAAGGTAACACGCCTCAATGATTATCGTCCAGTGGCTTTAACAACCATAGCCATGAAGTGCCTGGAACAACTTTTCATGTCACACATCACAACATTCCATCCTGGACTCTCGAGACCCACGCCATTTCTCTGGTGCTACACACGGCCCTGGAGCACCTAGACAGGGGGGACACCTGGTCCTCAACACCGGAGCACCCCAAGGCTGCTGCCTCAGTCTCAGGCTGTACTCGCTGTACACACATGACTGTACTGCCACACACAGCAACAATTTTTATTATCAAGTTAGCAGACGACACCACAGTCATCGGCCTGATATTTGCGACGACTAAACGGAGTACAGATGTGAGGAAGTGCGGCTGATGCGATGGTCAGGAACCACCGAGGCACCCTCTCCACCATCAGCCTGGACGGGACACCGGTGGACATCGTCAGCCGCTTCCGTTTCCAGCGACTACAGATCTCAGACGACCTGGAGTGGACCCGCAACACGGAGGTCGTGCTGAAGAAGGCACACCAGCGCCTCTATGCCCTGCGGTGCCTAAGGAGAAGCGGAATAGGCAAACTGTGGCTAGTGTACTTTTACCATTGCACTGTAATCATAATAATGCATTTGATTTCATATAGCGCTTTTCTGGACACCCAAGGCACTTAACCACCTGTAGAGAGAGAGCTGACGAGTGGCGTCACTGGGTGGTACGGAAACACCACTGCACGGGACAAGAAAGCCATCCAGAGGGTCGTGAGGACAATGGAAAAGATCATCGGGCTGCCACTATCATAACATTGTCATTAACATTACACTATCATAACATGTCATTAACATTACACTATCATAACATTGTCATTAACATTACACTATCATAACATTGTCATTAACATTACACTATCATAACATTGTCATTAACATTACACTATCATAACATTGTCATTAACATTACACTAGCATAACATTGTCATTAACATTACACTATCATAACATGTCATTAACATTACACTATCATAACATGTCATTAACATTACACTATCATAACATGTCATTAACATTACACTATCATAACATTGTCATTAACATTACACTATCATAACATGTCATTAACATTACACTATCATAACATTGTCATTAACATTACACTGTCATACTTTTTCTGGCTTTTATGGACTCATTACAGTTACTGCACTGTTCTGCACTGTATTCATGATGCTGCTGCACTACTGGCACTTTAAATGCTTTTAAAAGCTTTTTACACAATTCAACACATGTTCATATCATCCATCAGTCACTTTATTGTTCATTTTATTGTGTACAGTGTTGAATAATATAAGTCTAGTACATAGTTTAGTTCATCGTATAGCATATAGTGTTACATTGTAGGAAATTCCTACTGCGGGAGGGAATGGGGATTAAGCATTCCATTGTACAAAAAAATCACACACACACACACACACACACACACACACACACATCCAGTACATACACATACAAACACACACACACACACACACACACACACACACACACACACACCACACACACACACACACACACACACACACACACACACACACACACACACACACACACACACACACACACACACACACACACACACACACACACACACACACACATCCAGTACATACACATACAAACACACACACACACACACACACACACACACACACACACACACACACACACACACACACCACACACACACACACACACACACACACACACACACACCACACACACACACACACACACACACACACACACACACACACACACACACACACACATAACACACACACACACAAGGCCTGAATGAAACTTAATGAGAGGAAAAAGGGGAAAAAAAACTTGAAAGGAAAGCGGTGCTGTATAAATATTGGAGGTTCGGCGTGTGTGTGTGTGCGTGTGTCTGAGTGTGTGTGTGTGTGTGTGTTGTGTGTGTGTGTGTGTGTGTGTGTGTGTACTGGATGTGTGTGTGTGTGTGTGTGTGTGTGTGTGTGTACTGGATGTGTGTGTACTGGATGTGTGTGTGTGTGTGTGTGTGTACTGGATGTGTGTGTGTGTGTGTGTGTGTGTGTGTGTGTGTGTGTGTGTGTGACACGTCAACCCAAACCTTGAAAACACCTCCCAGTAGAGAGCCCAGCAGCACGCCAGCCACACCGCGGCTCTCCCACCATCGCACACCGCCTGAGGGCCACGGTTTGAACCAATGACATTTGGAGCCTGATTACGTGCTCACCACACAACAGCACAACAAACAGAACTCTCTCTCTCTCTCTCTCTCTCTCTCTCTCTCTCTCTCTCTCTCTCTCTCTCCTCTCTCTCTCTCTCTCTCTCTCTCTCTCTCTCTCTCTCTCTCTCTCTCTCTCTCTCTCTCTCTCTCTCTCTCTCTCTCTCTCTCTCTCTCTCTCTCTCTCTCTCTGCCTCCCCCCCTCTCACACACATGCTGCCCCCTCACTGTCATCCTCTCCTCCTTTCATTCTCTCTGAAGCGGGATGCATGATGAGCGGCTGGGGTGAAGGGGGAGGGGCATACGAGGGAGGAGGACAGAGAGAGAGAGAGAGAGAGAGAGAGAGAGAGAGAGAGAGAGAGAGAGAGAGAGAGAGAGCATTAAAGATCCTCTCACAGCCTATCCTCCATGAGGTGTACCATCCTCACCCCCTCCTCACCCCGGGGGAGAGGTGTACCCTCCTCACCCCCTCCTCACCCCGGGGGAGAGGTGTACCATCCTCACCCCCTCCTCACCCCGGGGGAGAGGTGTACCATCCACACCCCCTCCTCACCCCGGGGGAGAGGTGTACAGTGTGTCCCTCCACACCCCCTCCTCACCCCAGGGGGGAAGGTGTGCCACCCTCCCCCCTGGGGGAGGCGTGGCGTGGGATTAAAGTGAGTCATACATCAGGCAGCTGATCAGGTGTCTGGGAGAGCAGCCCAGGCAGCCAATCATCTGGAGGTTAAACAATGTCACCTGACAGCAATTTATTTTGCCCTGAAACTTTTTCCCATCCTTTGTTTTTTTCTTCCTTCGTCTCCTTCGTCTCCTTCGTCTCCTTCATCTTCTTCTCCTCCTCCTTCTTCTCCTTCTCCTCCTTCTTCTTCTTCTTCTTTTTCCTGTTATTAAAGAAAAGGAGGGAACAGGTTGAATTTCAGCTGTCGCCGTGGTCACAGAAACAGGGCAGACGTAGGAACCGCGGGCAGTAAATCCTTCGTCTCTCCGGGACGCGCTGGGATGCTAAGAAACAACAAACATTCGGGAACAAACAACCAAAAAAAAAGATTATACAGAATTGATTTTCTTTTATTACGTACATGATGAATCCTTCAGGGTTGACCTGTAGGGCTGATGGACGATCGCCACCCCGAGCTGATATATTGAAGATCACAAACACAAGAGATTAGTGTGAGTAAGAATAAGACAGATTTGGTTGTTTTACAGTCAAATGCGCACACAGCAAAACGTGAATGGACAACAGGTTTAAAGCGTCACAGCGTCGGTTCCATAGTGAGGGCGGAGTTTGGGGCTATGCTGACATTTGCAAAATATTGTTGTGTGTGGTGTGTGTGTGTGTGTGTGTGTGGTCGGTGGCTGGTTTAAGGCAGCCTCACCTGGCCTGAGTTAGACTGATTGGCTGGTGAGGCTGCACACCTGTGAGTCCTTGTTAATCAAGGCTCACAGGTTAAAACAGCCTCCACCCCACACACACACACACACACACACACACACACACAGGAGGAGAGAGCATGTTCCATCTGCGCTGTTCACCATGATTCAAAACTCTTGCAATAAACCAGATTCCTCGTCACCCTGGGTCCTTGTCTTCGGGG
>JANIIK010007724.1:107500-112500 GCA_027704905.1 Muraenolepis orangiensis
TCAGTACAGTACAGTTCAGTACAGTTCAGTACAGTTCAGTACAGTACAGTACAGTACAGTTCAGTACAGTACAGTTCAGTTCAGTACAGTACAGTTCAGTACAGTACAGTACAGTTCAGTACAGTACAGTTCAGTTCAGTACAGTACAGTTCAGTACAGTACAGTCAGTACAGTACAGTACAGTTCAGTAGTCAGTTCAGTCAGTTCAGTACAGTTCAGTACAGTTCAGTACAGTACAGTTCAGTACAGTTCAGTACAGTACAGTTCAGTTCAGTACAGTACAGTACAGTACAGTTCAGTACAGTACAGTACAGTACAGTTCAGTAGAGTACAGTTCAGTACAGTACAGTACAGTACAGTACAGTTCAGTAGAGTACAGTTCAGTACAGTACAGTACAGTTCAGTACAGTACAGTACAGTACAGTTCAGTAAGTACAGTTCAGTTCAGTTCAGTTCAGTACAGTTCAGTACAGTTCAGTACAGTACAGTACAGTACAGTTCAGTACAGTACAGTTCAGTACAGTACATTACAGTACAGTACAATAAAGTACAGTACAGTACAGTACAGTACAGTTCAGTAGTAAGTACGGGATCATTTGGAGAATTTACGCTTGTTTTTCTTCCTCCCGCAATCTGGCAGCACACATTTGTGTGCTGTGAAAACCTAAAGAGTATCTGTGGAATATCCACAGGGTCTGATGCAGGAACGGATATGATAAATCATAATCATGACAGATATATAAAAGGTGAGGGCCAAAGGACACGTGAAGGTGAAAGGAAATCTATGAAAAGTGAATAATATACTACAGTCGGTCTCTCTCCGTCTCTGTCTCTCTCTACCCCCCTCTCTCTCTCTCTCTCTCTCTCTCTCTCTACCCCCTCTCTCTCTCTCTCTCTCTCTCTCTCTCTCTCTCTCTCTACCCCCCTCTCTCTCTCTCTCTCTCTCTCTCTACCCCCCTCTCTCTCTCTCTCTCTCTCTCTCTCTCTCTCTCTCTCTCTCTCTCTCTCTCTCTCTCTCTCTCTCTCTCTCTCTCTCTCTCTCTCTCTCTACCCCCCTCTCTCTCTCTCTCTCTCTCTCTCTCTCTCTCTCTCTCTCTCTCTCTCTCTCTCTCTCTCTCTCTCTCTCTCTCTCTCTCTCTCTCTCGCTCTCTCTCTCTCTCTCTCTCTACCCCCTCTCTCTCTCTCTCTCTCTCTCTCTCTCTCTCTCTCCTCTCTCTCTCTCTCTCTCTCTCTCTCTCTCTCTCTCTCTCTCTCTCTCTCTCACACACACGCACGCACGCACACACACACACACACACACAGGCAGGCACACACACACATACACACTCTCATTCACTCATCCTCCTTTCCCTGTGTCCGTACTGCTCTCTGTTATAATCTTTGTTATAATAACCTAATTTCCTTTCTGCTGGTCCTTTCCTCGTTCCCTTTCTGCTGGCTTCCTCGTTCCTTCTGATGGTCCTTCTGACCTTTCTGCTGGTCCTTTCCTCATACCCTTCTGCTGGTCCTTTCCTCGTACCCTTTCTGCTGGTCCTTTCCTCGTACCCTTTCTGCTGGTCCTTTCCTCGTACCCTTTCTGCTGGTCCTTTCCTCGTACCCTTTCTGCTGGTCCTTTCCTCGTACCCTTTCTGCTGGTCCTTTCCTCGTACCCTTGGCGATGGGTAATCACATTCTAGAAATCTTGTTTACACACAAAGGGCAAACACAATGTTGCAAAACGACCTCGAGTAGATGTTTGTGCAAACACTCCCGTCACTGTATGCGCACACACACACACGCACATGCACACACACCCGCACGCATGCACACACACACACATGCACACACATGCACACACACACACACACACACACACACACACACACACACACACACACACACACGCACACACATGCACACACACACACACACACACACACACACACACACACACACACACAGACCCCACACACACACACACTCACACACACACAGGTCCCTGGGTGGCTGAGTACCAGAGCTATTCATGCGACTGAAACACCCCCGACTGTGAACACCACTTTCCTTAGAAAGTGGAGCTGAGGCACAAATCACATTTTCTGCACAATTAAAGCAGGGCTGCAGCTAAGTGTATCAGAGCCTGCTCTCCGCCGGAGCCCTGGGAGCCGGCGGACCCATCCCTTCTCCTCCCATAATCGCAATGTGATGAAGATGGCTTCTCTGTAATTAGTTTTGTGAAAGTTCTCATTCAGCCAGCGAGGCTGCAGATGGAGGGAGTCGGACAAAAAGGGGCCACTTTCTCCCGCCATCGCCACGCACACGACTCTGAGAAGAGTCTTTTGAGAGCTTCTAAGAGAAGAAAGTGGACTAGAGTTTCTAAGAGGAGAAGAGTCTCCAAGAGGGGAAATAGGAGAAGGAGAAAGGGAAGAGAAGAGTTTCAAAGAGGAGAGATAGTAGAAGAGTTTCTAAGATAGGATATTGTAGAAAGAGTCGAACAATTCCTAAGAGGAGGAAAGGGAGTACAGCATCTCAGAGGAGAAAAAGCGGTATTGTTTATATAAGGAGAAAGAGGAGAAGAGTTTCTAAGAGGAGAAAGAGGAGAAAAGTTTCTAACAGAAATAAGGGAGAAGAGTTTCTAAGAGGAGAGATGGTAGAATAGTTTCTACGAGGAGAAAAGGAAGAGAAGTGTTTCTAAGGGGAGAAAGAGGAGAAGGGTTTCTACGAGGAGAAAGGGAAGAGAAGAGTTTCTAAGGGGAGAAAGAGGAGAAGGGATTTTAAGGAGGAGAAGAAAGCGCTCGTGAGGCCGATAAACGCCAACACCGTCGGTCACGCCCCCCCCCCCCCCCCCCCCCCACCCCACCCCCAACCACGTGTGGAAATCTCCTCCTAGTGGCTTTTTTTGGGAAGAAACATGTGCTTGTATTTTAATTGAAAGTTTTATTATTGATTCGATACATCTCATTGAGGACATCTGCGGCGCAAGCCGGTAACCAAGCCCAGAAGGTACGGCACACGCACTTAAGGAAAGAGCTGCTCCCGAGAAACACATTCTAGTTAAGGTGAGTCCGCCTTCTGTTGCCGGGGACCGCAGCATGAATACTGAGCTGCAGAATCTCGACGTGTCCATTGGTTGCAGCTGGAGTCTGAGTGTTACAGCAGCAATAGCCCACGCCATTATCCATTCACAGGGTAGGATGGGAGTCAATGAGTTAAAACATGTCAGCATTTCGTCTGAGAATCATTTTCTGCAAAGAAAAAAATCTCCCACACTAATCTCCCACACTAATCCAAGTATTCCTTCTCCTATAATATATATATATATATATATGTATATGTATATGTATATATATATATATATATATATATATATATATATATATACGTATATCTTTGTGTGTCTCTCTGTCTCTCTGTCTGTCTGACTGTATCTCTCTCTCTCTCTCTCTCTCTCTCTCTCTCTCTCTCTCTCTCTCTCTCTCTCTCTCTCTCTCTCTCTCTCTCGCTCTCTCTCACTCTCTCTCTCTCTATATATATATATATATATATTATAATATAAATATGGTTTACTGTGATTATGGGGTGTGACACGATTCACATCACCAAAAGGCAATAATTACATTGGATAAAATCAATATAAGATGAGGCCCTGTTAGCCCTGTTTACCTGTACAGGTGTATCTGAGCCTTCCGTCCTCCGTCCTAAACAGAGCTCAGGTAGACCGTGGTACTCAGTGCTGTGTGTGTGTGTGTGTGTGTGTGTATGCTCCCTATTATCCAACAACAACGTTCACCACTCACCCATACAGAGACTGTGTGTGTAATCCAAAGTAGTCCAGGCAGTGAGTGAACTCTTCAGTTTAAATCTATTGATTTTCACGGGGGGGGGGGGGGGTTCATTCTCACCATGTCATGTTCAGCTAATTCTGCCAATCACATCTACCTGATCTCCTTTACAAGGACTGGGTTACGATACTTTGATGAAGAGAACAAATTGAAAAGAAACACGAGAAAGACCAAGAACAGTGAATACCTCAGGGCAAGAGCAGCATTTGGAATATCCGGTGATTTGCAGTCAAACACGTCTTCAGAGTAATATTGGAAAGATTTTGGACATGTAGATGACATTACATTACAGTCATTACAGTCGCCGACGAGACTTGCAATAAGGTCATTCAACATAGGTAGACATAAGAGAACTACTAGTCACCAGAAGTCATAAGTGCATTTCCTTCCTAACAAGCCATAGTAATAGAATATATACATACAGATACACATATATAATAATATTATATATAATACATTACGTGTCCTTCCTTACAAAGCTCCAAGAGCAGAACCAGTGCTATATATATCTATATATATCCAGCTAATATTAAGAGAATATATATGTATATATATATATATATATATATATGAATGTATAGTATATAGTTTATATGAATACATTTTGTGGAGGAAGAAGATATGTAGATAGAAGAAGATATGATATATTGAGAAGGATGAGCAAGATGAGGATAAGGAGGACGAGGATGAGGAGAAGGATAAGGTGGAAAGAAGAAGAGAGGAAGAGGAGGAGGAGGAGGAGGGGGAGGAGGAGGAGGAGATGGAGGAGGATGTGAATGTATGCTGGTATAGAGAGATGCACCAATGGACACGCGAGTCCAATTCACTTACTAATATGATGTGTGTGAGTGAATCACCTCCTCCTCCTCCTCCATGAGGAGTCCTCAGGACCTGTCGTCACACATCACACTCATCTGCCCTCCGCAAGCTGGAGCCTGCAAACACACACCGTTGCACACGGACCCGGTGACTCTCTCTTCCCTCTCTCCCCCATCTCTCTATCTCTCAATCTCTCTGTCCCTCTCTCCCAGCCGCTTACCCTCTGCCTTTTCCGCTGGAGAGTAGGGCTTTTCATAAATCAAGGAATAGGAACAAATGCAACAGAAATTGAAGTAGAACAGTTAGAACAACAGCCCTAGAGAACTGGTGCTACATGACCAGAGAACAACAGTAAGAACA
>JANIIK010007724.1:120000-127500 GCA_027704905.1 Muraenolepis orangiensis
TGGGATCCTGCTGGCTGTGTGAGTTCTAAAGCAGCGTGATGACTTTCAAACTCAATCGGGTCAAAGTTCCTTCGCTGTTTGTGGTGTTGTGGAGTGCTGTGTCTCCGGCTGTACAGCGGGTGTGGCCGGCCTTTTAACATTCGGTTGGCATTTCGTTTTTTTTCCGTCTTATTTCTTCTTTAAAACCACCTTGATCGATTTCCCTAACATACGCAGAAGAAACAGCACGCCCGCCCGGACTCCTCCTGGCATTGTGGTTGTTTGTTGTTGTGTCAGAGTTTGTGTTTTGAGCGTGACGGGGGTGAAAGGTCGCGCCGGCGTGGAGTCATCGGGGAAAATCGATAAGGGGCCGTGGAAATCCGTTTGAGATGCGATTGTAGCGCGGTGACGGCGTCTCCGCAGCCCTAACGCTTTTACAGTTTTCTGTGCCTGCTACTCCTTCTTCCTTCCTCGATTCACCAGTCGTACACTCCCTTAAACCCAGAGGACGAAAACCCTGAGAAATACTCCCTTAAACCCAGAGGACGAAACCCTGAGAAATACTCCCTTAAATCCAGAGGACAAAACCCTGAGAAATACTCCCTTAAACCCAGAGGACAAAACCCTGAGAAATACTCCCTTAAACCCAGAGGACGAAAACATGAGAAATACTACCTTAAAGATACAAGATACACAATGTTTTATTGGCCATTTGCAACAAGTACAATGGAATGCTTACTCCCCATTCCCTCCTGCAGTATGCCGTTTTAAAACAATACTATAACAAAAATATATATACTATAAAAAACATAAAAAAACCATATAGTGACGGATGATATTTACACGTTCTGAATAGTGCAAAAAGATCCTGAGGGAAGGGGATAAAACCATGGGAAATACTACCTTAAACCCAGAGGACGAAAACATGAGAAATACACCTTAAGAGGACAAAACATGAGAATACTCCCTTAAATCCAGAGGTCAAAACACTGAGAAATACTACCTTAAATCCAGAGGACAAAACCCTGAGAAATACTACCTTAAATCCAAAGGACAAAACCCTGAGAAATACTACCTAAAATCCAGAGGGAAGGGGATGAAACCCTGAGACATACTACCTTAAACTCAGAGGACAAAACTCTGATAAATACTCCCTTAAACACAGAGAAATACTCCCAGAGGAAAAGGGAACTCAACATGTATGCTTAACTATAATGTATCTACTCCCCACACATCTACTGGCAGGCACTCTCTCTCTCTCTCTCTCTCTCTCTCTCTCTCTCTCTCTCTCTCTCTCTCTCTCTCTCTCTCTGTGTCTTACACACACACACTTACACACACACAAACCCATACATCCTGCTGTCTCTCTCTCATTGTCTCTCTCACACACACACTTACACACACTTACACACACACACACACTTTAGCATCCGTGTTGACGACCAGAGCTCCTGGAAGGTGACCCGTCCTTGCAGGGGTCCGTGAGAGAGAGAGAGAGAGAGAGAGAGAGGAGAGAGAGAGAGAGAGAGAGAGAGAGAGAGAGAGGAGAGAGAGAGAGGAGAGAGAGAGAGAGAGAGAGAGAGGAGAGAGAGAGAGAGAGAAAAGAGAGAGAAAAGGAGAGAGAAAAGAGAGAAAAGAGAGAGATACAGGGCAAAAAAAGGGGCCAGTCGTAACAGTGTCAGCATTAAACATGACAGAACAAGTGCTCTGTGGATGTCCCGACTCCCCCCGGGACTGCTGTGTATTAAATTAACCGAGCGGTTTACAATGTAGTACTTCTGGATCTGGGTTTACCTGCTCTTAACGGACCACAACAGTGGGCCATTTCCCTAAATTCATTATTAAGAATCACCCAAAAACAACACAGATCGCTGTTAATTGTTCATTATCTTCCTTTATCTTCCTCTTCCTTCAGCATGTCTCTCCTCTCTGTGTGGGTCTGATATGGGCTTCTCTCTCTCTCTCTCTCTCTCTCTCTCTCTCTCTCTCTCTCTCTCTCTCTCTCTCTCTCTCTCTCTCTCTCTCTCTCTCTCTCTCTCTCTCTCTCTCTCTCTCTCCCCTCTCTCTCCTCTCTCTCTCTCTCTCCTCCCCTCTCTCTCTCTCTCTCTCTCTCTCTCTCTCTCTCTCTCTCTCTCTCTCTCTCTCTCTCTCTCTCTCTCTCTCTCTCTCCCCAGGTGTAATCAACACACGGTGTCCCACCAGAGGGAGGTCTGATACGAGGAGAGCCTGTTTCCACCCATCCTGCCATGTGCTATCGGTACTTTGTTTTCGCTGTGCAGCCTGGAACATTCCACCATGTTTTCTGACCGTGTGCCTTTTGATCTTTTTGTCTTTGTTTATCCCAGTTTTCCATTGACAATGTCACTGGCGTCCACTCACTCTCACATACAGTACAGCAGGGCTTCTCAAACTCCGGACCAAGGTCCGGATCCGGACCAAACCGCAAATCAATCCGGACTGGACCCCTGTGGTCACATTAGATTTTTATAATAGTTTGTAATTATTTAGTTTATTTTCTTGTGTCTGACGCGTTGTGAGAATGAACGTGCATATATATTGTAGCGAAATGAGCCATAGGACACGGTATAGTATAGTGAACACACGTTTATTGCCCTTAGCCATCAGCTAACAAGCTAGTTTCCACACACACACTTCACTCTAACACGGAGCAACAACCACTAAACTCCCGCCCATCCGGAACCACTCCCCTCGGGCCCACCCCCAATCACAGCCTTCCCCAGGCCGTAACAATATATATATATATATATATATATATATATATATATATATATATATATATATATCAGTGGCGATCCGTGTCTATCACAACTGGACCTTCTGTAGACCACCCCCCTTGTTCTAGTCAGGCGGACGTCACTTTATGCCTTATCTCATTTAGGCAGATCAGATTGTCGCAGCCAATTCCCAAGTTGACCATAGTTGGTAAAGCAGTGTCCATGTAGTGAAGTAACAGCCCAACACAGCACCACCATATTTTGACAGATGAATGCTAATGACAAGACGCTGTGAGAAATTAGGTGATTATTGAACGTGGTTTTGTAACTCTTAGTTACGTTAAGTCTTTTCACGTTAAGCGATGCAAAGAAAGATCAAGTCAAAACTCTCAATTTAAATGCACAACAATGCTTAAGAAACCCAAGACAGCCATTAACTAATCAGTCAACAAGTGTGTGGAAACAAAATGCAACAACCAGCTCAACGAGATGAAACACTGAGACAAAACCAGCAAAGACAAATGAGTCTCACGCACCAATGATGTTCACTTAAAGACCGAATCCATTCTCCTGTCCATGAATGTTTCGATATCCCGGTCATAAAGCTGATCACTGCTTTTCAGATCCTAAAGAAGTTGCCTTTCAATAGAAGCTAATGCAGTGAGTCGGGATTGTCCTGTTCTGTTCCTCCATATGTTTTTATACATTTGAGGGCGGAAAATGTCCTTTCCTCAGATGCAGTGGTGACGGGGATCGTTACAACGTTTTTATAATGTCCATCTTTTCACTGAATGGTCGTCTTGAAAAGGGTACTAACAACAATTCCGCAACAACATCATCTTCACCTGTTGCCATTTCGATGTAAAAAACCTACGTAGAAAAAACCAACGTAGCACTAAGCTAGATCCTAGTCTCGAGCCAGTATACCTTCTAGCGCACTATGGACCTGTGGGGAAATCTGAAAGAATACGCCCACTGGCTACAAATTACTAAATGATTGGTTGATCAAATTAACAATCCAAACGTACGCTCTCTTTCAGTCTAAGGGCCAAAGTATGCGGGAGTACTTTGGTTGAAGGATATTCTTCCCAGCAACCCAGAAAAAATATCTGATTGGTTGCATTGTTTTTCCAACACAAAACCACTCAAATGCGTAGTGCATGGACCGAGAAAGACAAACACATCAACGTAACACGGTAATATAACAGATCAACAACACAGATACGATTCTCATTTCTTCATTTTATTTAAATGTTATTACCTTTTATTAAATTGTATTACATTTTATTAAATTGTATTACATTTTATTACAATTAATTCGATTTTTCTTTTGTTTCATCTGAGAGTTCCAGGGTCTTCTCTGAATACCTTGAAGGCCCTGACGCTTCACCACTGATATATATATATATATGTATATATATTTACTTGTGTGCGCGAGCGTGACCCGCATTGCAGACCGCAAGTTACCGCAAGTTAACTCGTTTTCACTTCCGTGAAAGCTAGAATTCAAGAAGAAGAATGGACAGAGAAACGCCACTATGAATCACAGCTATTTTAAACAGCAGTATCTCCAGAACAAAGAGGTGAGGACAGCAACACGTACTCAGTTAAAATCTTCCTATCAAGCCATAAACAGACTGTTTGTCAGATCTATGACAATGCCTGAGAGAGCAAATGAAGCCTCACTCTAAGTGGCCTGGGTTTTGGGCAAGCACAAAAAGCCCTTTTCTGATTCGGAAGTAGTGAAGTGAAGAGTAGATGACTGAAGTAACTGAGGCTTTGTTGGAGGGTAAGGAGAAACAGGAGATGTCTGAGAAAATTAAGCAGATACCCTTATCAAACTCTACTACAACCAGGATCAAACTCCTGGTAGCTGATAGATGACATCAAAAATGTTGAGTGAATATCACTGGCTGTCGATGAATCAACTGACAACGTCCAGCTACGCGTCTTCGTAAGGTTAAAGTGAGGCAAAGGGAACATTTTGTGAGGACATATTTGGCCTCAAACCCCTCTATGGCCGCTGAATGAAATGGGAATTGACCTCAAGACTGCGGTGTCCATTGCAACCGATGGAGCTCCAGCTGTGACCGGGAGTGAGAAGATGGCTGCTCAGCACATGAAAGATCACCATCCAGACCTGCTGTCAGACCACTGCATCATCCACCAGTCAGTGCTGTGTGCCAATCTTGGAAAATAATAATCAGATGTCATGGAGACAATTATGAAGCTAGTGAACTAGCCTCCTCAGCACTTCAGCACTGCCTTTTGCATGCATTTCTGACACATTTTCCACGATGAACATTGTGAGAACACAAACCGCAAATGAGCACTTGGGTCAGTGAGGTTCAAGACATTGGCTACAGGCCAACAGCCATTTCTCCCACTAGTTCAAGCCACCATACTGTACTATTGAATGTGTGTGTATATGTTATGGATGCTCATTTATGTCATGCACTTTATTGGCATTGTTCCGGACCCTTGACCTTTAATACAATTCACAAGTGGACCTTTAATAAAAAAAGTTTGAGAACCCCTGCAGTACAGCATACTATACATACAAGACCATAATACCGCTTTCACACTGGCAAGTAATGCGCATTCGCTACTCAACTAGTGCGCATTAACTAATCCACCTTGGGGTAGGTGGTTTCGATTCCAAGTAACTAGTTCGGGTGCAAAGCAATAATACTACTACGGGTTTTGCTTCCCGTGTGTGTGTGCGTGAACAGAATCTGAACGAAAACCTGGTATCGAGTGCGCAGCGCATCGCAAATTAGAAGAGAGTGTGAACATAAAGTCGATGTAAATAAATAATCGATGCGCACAAACTAATACGGTATGGACACTCGTATTAACTAATACAGGAGACGATACCGTATTCATTGTGAAAACGGTATGAGTCGGTACCTACGTTTTAGTCGCTCTTATATAAAAATGTGTCGTTAAGAGAAATAAAACATATATACAAGTTGCTTCGGTGTATAAGTCGCATTTACCAGCCGGAAGACGTTACTGCACCTGTGTAAAGCGGGCGATCAGAAGAGCCGACCACAATCACGCAAAATACATGAGGCTTTTCTCGGCGTGCGGCAAAAAATGCAATGTGTGTGAAAAAAGGTCGCTTTGGAGTATCAGTCGCAGCACCAGCCAGACAGTTAAAAAACATGCCCCTTATAGTCCGGGAAAAACTCTAAGTTACTTTTTGCATCCTACTCTTGTGGTCTGTCTCTTTGATGTGACGGCCTGACCGAACAACACCGTAACAAACACCCTTTTGGTTCCGACGGTGAACAACTTGTCAGCCCTGCAGGGGGAAGACGGTGAGAGGTGTTTCTCCTCAGGAGCTCAGGTGTTAAGGGCCAGTTCTGAGGCGAGTTCCATCATGTATTCCTCCTCACTAATCAGGAGGTGAGCTTGAACTATCGGACCAAAACTAACGAACAATGGGCAACATCCACCTGCCCGACCACCATGGGATGCCATGGCAATAAGGAACGCTTAGCAACCAGTGAGAGGGGTCGTGGAATGAGGGGTGTGTGTGTGCGTGTGAGAGTGTGGTTGTGTGTTTGTGTGTGCGTGTGTGCTTGAATGTGTGTGTGTTTGCATGCGTGCGTGCGTGTGTGTGTGCGTGTGTGTGTGCATATGTGCGTGCGTGCATGCGCGTGTGTTTGTGTGCGTGTGTGCGTGCGTGTGTGCATACGTGCATGCTTGCGTGCGTGTGTGCGTGCATACGTGCGTGCGTGTGTGTGCGTGTGTTTGTGTGTGTGCGTGTGTGTGTGTGTGCGTGCTTGCGTGTGTGCATGCGTGCATACATGCTTGGGTGCGTGCTTGTGCATGCTTGCGTGCATGTGTGTGCATGTGTGCGTGCGTGAGTGTGTGCTTGTGTGTGTGCTTGCATGAGTGCTTGCTTGCTTGTGTGTGTGTGTGTGTGTGTGTGTGTGTGTGTGTGTGTGTGTGTGTGTAAGCCAGAGGGAGGAGAGGACAGGAGATAACGAACTACAATTCAAACCCAGCAATTACAAAGAAAACAGGGACAAGAGAGGAAACACAATGAACGATCGAAGAAGTTGTGTTTGTTCCCTCCTTCCTCCTCACTGTTGCCCTCTGTTTGTGGATCACACACACACACACACACACACACACACACACACACACACACACACACACACACACACACACACATACACACACACACACATCCATCCACACAGACACATCCATCCACACACACACATGCTACAAAGAGACTCCACCCACACACACACATTAACACACACACACGCACACACACACACACACACACACACACACACACACACACACACACACACACACACATGCTACATAGAGGCCCCCCGCACACACACCGTACACACAAACACACACACACACACACACACCCATGCACACACATCTATCCATACATACACAAATGCTACATAGAGACTCCCCCCCCACACACACACACACACACATACAAACACACACACACACACACACACACAACACACACACACCGCTGAATGACATCATTGGTTTGTGCTCTAACAACAGTTGGAGCCCAAACGGTGTGTTCCTGGGGTGTTGGGCGGTGTGTGTGTGGAGCGCTGAGTCTCCGTCGCTGCACCGCCTTTCATCTCATCTCATTGTTCAAATCAACCTCGAATCAATTTGGAATAAAAGCCAAACGGAAAAGCAGGGGGGTGGGGTAGAGGGGGGGGGGGGTGGGGGTGAGGTAGAGGGGGGGGGGTGGGGGGTGAGGTAGAGGGGGGGGGGGGGGGGG
>JANIIK010007724.1:140000-142500 GCA_027704905.1 Muraenolepis orangiensis
ACACGTAGACATACAGACATACACACACACGCAAAGTCACACACACGCAGGCATGCACGCAAGCAGACACACACACACACACACACACACACACACACACACAAACACACACATAAGCAGACACACACACACACACACAGACACACAACCACACACTAACATGTAGACACACACACACACACAAATACACACATCCTCAATCACACACACACACACACACACACAGACACACACACTTACAGACATACAAGTGAAAAAAGCAGGCAAGGCAAGCGCACTTTGTGGCTCATACACTTAAAAACACACACATTATTAAATATGTAGTAATTAGAGTACTCTCTCTCCCACACACACACACACACACGCTTCTCCTGTTCTGTTCTGTGTGTGTGCATCCTCCATTTTCTTTCCTCTTGCATTCTCTCTTCCTCTCTCTCTCTCTCGCTCTCGTTTTATTTCTCTCTCTCTCTCTCTCTCTGTCTCTCTCTGTCTCTCTCTCTCTCTCTCTCTCTCTCTCTCTCTCTCTCTCTCTCTCTCTCTCTCTCTCTCTCTCTCTCTCTCTCTCTCTCTCTCTCTCTCTCTCTCTCTCTCTCTCTCTCTGTGTCTCTCACGTCCACAGCCATTAGTGAGGCGGTCGCTGAGGCTTCCATGTTTTGACAGATGCTCTCTCGGTCCAAATGCATCTCAGAGGATGTTATGGCGTTTGTCACAACCCCCTGCCTTGCATCCCCCTCTCTCTCTCTCTCTCTCTCTCTCTCTCTCTCTCTCTCTCTCTCTCTCTCTCTCTCTCTCTCTCTCTCTCTCTCTCTCTCTCTCTCTCTCTCTCTCTCTCTCTCTCTTTCTCTCTCTCTACCTCTTCATCTCATCTCCACACTCACTCTCTCCCTTTCGCTCTGTCTGTTATTTATACATAGTTTTAAAAGCCTGTACATAAATACCCAAACACACTCTCTCTCTCTCTCTCTCTCTCTCTCTCTCTCTCTCTCTCTCCTCTCTCTCTCTCTCTCTCTCTCTCTCTCTCTCTCTCTCTCTCTCTCTCTCTCTCCTCTCTCTCTCTCTCTCTCCTCTCTCTCTCTCCTCTCTCTCTCTCTCTCTCTCTCTCTCTCTCTCTCTCTCTCTCTCTCTCTCTCTCTCTCTCTCTCTCCGTCTCCTGTTCTTTGTCCAAAAGTTTTAGTTAGCATGTCTGTGGACTGTGAGCATCATGGTAAACATCAGAGTCCGGGTTCCCAATGTTTTCCTCTTCTCTTCTCCTGGTTTTTTTTAATGTTTTCAAATACTGGGTGTGTGACAGTCTCCAGGCTTGGACATCATTGTTTATGCCCAAAGGATGCCCTGGAGGTGTGTGTGTGTGTGTGTGTGTGTGTGTGTGTGTGTGTGGATGGGTGGCGGTGGCGGTAGAGAGGGTAGGCCGTGAGGGTTATCCAATGAGAACGCTGCAACGGCGTCTCTGCGGCAACGAGGCTAAGCTACCTGGACACAATGGGGTCACGGTTACAGTAGTTTATTTTAAAAGTCGCATCGGTAGAACGCACATCCTGCGGCTGGACAGCCCTCATCAGAGGGACGGCCTGCCGGCCATCGTGCCTCGGGCAGTAGCTTGACCTCTGACCCCCGCCTTTTTGAAAGGGGAGCGCCAGCGTTCAGAAGAATGAATGTGTGAGTATTTACTTTCAAAAGGTTTAATGCGAGCGTGGGGCTAAGGTGGGACCACCAGAGCTTTGGTGGTCCATATCAGTTAGGGTCATGACTAGAAGACGCACCCTTGTATTGATCATGTCACATATTAGTTAGGATCATTTACGAGAAGATGTATCTATATATTGATCAAGTCATATATCAGTTACCATCATCACGAGAAGATGTATCCATGTATTGACCATGTCAGGGGTTCCCAACCTTTTTTGTGCCACGGACCGGCAGATACATGAAAAAAATCTCGCGGACCGGTTGTCAATTTTCGCGGACCGGTTGTCAAAGTGTGTGTCAACACACACCCCTAACAAAACGGCAGGGCTCGATTTCAGTATAAACGCGCATGTACGCGGAGCACCCGTAACAAAAACCCGGCTCGTTCGCGGGTGCGAGCCGGCTCCCGTCGTTCACTAAGGGTGGTCTTCTCATTAGGAACGGGTGCTCCGCTCCGTCCTCGCTCCGTCCTCGGGAGCTAACCCCCCCTCCCTCTCCCCCCTCTGGTCTGTGTACACACTACAGTCCTTGGTTCCCAGGCACAATTGAGGAGAGCAACACTCCGATACAGCAGGTGGCGTATGCACCTAGTTGGTTTTTTGCGATCGCCAATCAGCCAATCAGCAAGTTGATACAGCAAGCCTCTTCCGTGTTTTGGTACAGTAAGCTTGCACACCAGGTGCAGTAGATATTATGCCCAAGACAGAACGGCCGACAGATTTTTGATTTGACTAAAGAAATGGCCTATAGCGGTTTAGTGTGAGATAAGGTAGGATATGATAATAACGCCAACAATGACATTAACCTTTTAAAC
>JANIIK010007724.1:147500-150000 GCA_027704905.1 Muraenolepis orangiensis
GAGGAGAGAGAGAGAGAGAGAGAGAGAGAGAGAGAGAGAGAGAGAGAGAGAGAGAGAGGAGAGAAGAGAGAGAGAGAGTGTTGCATGAAAAAAAAAGAGAGAGGGAGACAGAGAAGACAGCGAAGAATAGACAACAACAACAACAACAACAACAACAACATCAACACAATGAAGTGTATCACAGTAGGACTTAGAGGAAAACATCATGGCCATCTCGAAGAGCCCAGGAACTGAGACATGGTTCATTGTTCTGCAGGAAGCTGAAGACAAACAGACAACAAGGGGATTCATGTCAGGAAACAGAGATGCTCTCTGTGTGGGGGGGGGGCTTTTCAACGAGGAGGCTGACAGAGACCCCCCCCCCCCCTCACACACACACGCACGCACGCACGCACGCACGCACGCACGCACGCACACACACACACACACACACACACACACACACACACACACACACACACACACACACACACACACACACACACAGATGTGATTTATACCTCATTTACATGTGGATGACTTCACGTAAAACATAAAAACTCCCCTCCCCCTCCCCGAAAGCCCTCAAAACACAACTCTTCACAACTGCTTTCTCCTGCTAACCTCCTCCCCTCCATCCTCCCCTTCTCCTCCTCCTCAGCATCATCCCCTTCCTCCTCCTCCTCCTCCTCCTCCTCCTCATCATCATCCCCCTCCTCCTCCTCCTCTTCATCATCATCATCATCCCCTTCCTCCTCCTCCTCATCCCCCTCATCATCATCATCATCATCACATCACCACCATCATCATCATCATCATCACCTTCATCATCAACACCATCATCATCATCACCTTCATTATCAACACCATCATTATCACCTTCATCATCAACACCATCATCATCATCACCGTCATCATCATCACCATCATCATCATCATCACAATCATCACCATCATCATCATCATCACAATCATCACCATCCTCATCATCATCATCATCACCATCCTCATCATCCTCCGCTCCATCCACTTAGTTGTTTTAGTTAGATTAGTTAAGCTGTTAGTAGTGACTTGTAGTTTGTAGTTTGGTTCCCACCCCCAAATCCATCATGTGTTTTCTGTACATGTCCGTTTCTCACCTTCTTTAAACAAAAAAAAAGGTTAGATATAAAAATGTAAAGCGTCTTTTCGTACCTCGAGAGCGCTGTATAAATAAAATGTAGTATTATAATTTATATTATAATTAGACAACCTCTCTCTCTGTCTATCCAAATAGAGCTCATCAGTAGCCAGAAAATGAGGACTTTCAAAGGCGCTTGGTACCCCGCCCCCTTAAATACAAACATGAACTAGCCTAGCCTAGCCTAGCGGCTGGCCAGCGCTCGCCTGCTGCCGGCTGAACACCCGCCCCTGGCTTGTTGATTGGCTCACTCTGAAGTTTCTCCTGGTTCTCTGCCAATCAGACAAGCCGGAGGACACTCGGAGAGAACCGTGTTTGGTCCACAAAGTGCGGATGTCGCTTTCCTTTGTAGAGTGGTCATATAACATTACTAGTATACAAAATATAAAATATATACAAATTAATTAACAATGAGCTCCACCTTTACTAGCGCCAACATTAAAGATCACATAAATGCATCAATAATAATAATAATAAAAATAATAATATAATATATAATAATATAATAATATCATTTTTTTAAATGGGCTTTCTGCATGAAGTACTTTTACTTTCAGTATATTTGTATGTTAAAACTTTTGTACTTTTACGGAAGTAACATTTGCAATGCCTCCGCGACCCGATCCGGATAAGAGGCTGGATGATGGATGGACATTTTAAATGCAAGACTAGTAGCAGTAGCAGTAGTAGTAGTAGTAGTAGTAGTAGTAGTAGTAGTAGTAGTAGTAGTAGTAGTAGTAGTAGTAGTAGTAATAGTAGTATTAGTAGTAGTAGTGGTGGTAGTAGTAGTAGTAGTAGTAGTAGTAGTAGTAGTAGTAGTAGTAGTAGTAGTAGTAGTAGTAGTAGTGGTAGTAGTAGTAGTGGTAGTAGTAGTAGTAGTAGTAGTAGTAGTAGTAGTAGTAGTAGTAGTAGTAGTAGTAGTAGTAGTAGTAGTAGTAGTAGTAGTAGTAGTAGTAGTAGTAGTAGTAGTAGTAGTAGTAGTAGTAGTAGTAGTAGTAGTAGTAGTAGTAGTAGTAGTAGTAGTAGTAGTAGTAGTAGTAGTAGTAGTAGGGCGGCAGTATAGCAGTATAGCTCAGGAGGTAGAGCGGTCGCCTCACAACCGGAAGGTTGCTGGTTCGATCCCCGGCTCCTCCTAGCAAAAACTGTCGAGGTGTCCTTGAGGAAGACCCTAACCCTAACTGCTCCCCGGGCGCTGTATGAATAGCTGCCCACTGCTCCTAATACTAGGATGGGTTAAATGCAGAGAACACGTTTCACTGTATGTCTTCATGTATGTGACCAATAAAGAGGATTCAATCCTCACGATTTGTTGTTTGTTGTTGTAGTAGTAGTAGTAGTAGT
>JANIIK010007724.1:162500-165000 GCA_027704905.1 Muraenolepis orangiensis
TTCAATTTCTTATGGACCAGGGTACTGTTGATTCGATTTTGGATCCACAGATCCGGATCCGGATCCGAATCCGGATTGGCAGAGGTGTGCGCTCTACTGAGGGCTGAGGGCCCTCTGGTTAACAGTGTGTTCCTTTAGTTGTGTCTTTAGTGAATAAGTTGTGTCTTCAGCCGCTTTTCAGGATTTTTATTCCATTCCATTCTCATCATCGTTGTTAAACATGTACCCACACAAGACACACACACACACACACACACACACACACAATACACACACACAGACACACACACACACACACACGCACACACACACACACACACACGCATGCACACACGCACGCACACGCACACATGTACTCACGCAAGCACACACGCAAGCATGCACACACTCACACACACATGCGCTTATAATAATGACTTTTTGGAGTTTTTAAATCCAAATGTATTTTTTATTATTTTAAAGATTTCATTATGTTCTATCGGGTTACAGCCTACAGTCAAAATGGAGATTTAGTGCCTTCATAGAACTGCTTTTTTATATTGGATTTTTTAATAGAAAACAGTTATGAATTCATTCAATTAAAACATTTGATGACTTTATCACACGCTGTGCACTTGTTAGGGAAACACACACACACACACACACGCACGGGCACACACACACACACACGTGCACACACACACACACACACACACACACACACACACACACACACACACACACACACACACACGTGCACACACACACACACACACACACACACACACACACACACACAACACACACACACACACACACACACACACACACACACACACACACACACACACACACACACTCACATATAGCTTATTACAGTGACAAGCTTGCGATACAGACCACAAAACAACACGCACGTAACACATGTGTGTAACACAACATGTACGTAAAAAACAACACAACACATATGTAACACATGTGTGTTACACAACATGTACGTAACACATGTGTGTAACACAACATGTATGTAAAAACAACACACAACATGTACGTAACACATGTGTGTAACACAACATGTATGTAAAACAACACACAACATGTACGTAACACATGTGTGTAACACAACATGTATGTAAAAACAACACAACATGTACGTAACACATGTGTGTAACACAACATGTACGTAAAAAACAACACAACACATATGTAACACATGTGTGTAACACAACATGTACGTAAAAAACAACACAACACATATGTAACACATGTGTGTAACACAACATGTACGTAAAAAACAACACAACACATATGTAACACAAGTGTGTAACACAACATGTACGTAAAAAACAACACAACACGCACGTAACAAATGTGTGTAACACAACATGTATGTTGAACAACACGACACAACATATACGTTACACATGTGTGTTACACAACATGTACGTAAAAACAACACAACATGTACGTAACACATGTGTGTAACACAACATGTATGTAAAACAACACAACACGCACGTAACACATGTGTGTAACACAACATGTATGTAGAACAACACAACACGCACGTAACACACGTGTGTAACACAACATGTATGTACAACAACACAACACGCACGTAACACATGTGTGTAACACAACATGTACGTAAAAAACAACACAACACATATGTAACACATGTGTGTAACACAACATGTATGTAAAACAACACACAACATGTACGTAACCCATGTGTGTTACACAACATGCATGTATAAAACAACACAACACGCACGTAACACAATGCACACAACAATGTGTGTAACACAACATACGTAACAACGTACGTGAAGTTAAGACCACGGTGCGGTCCCATCCAAAGCGTAACTTTAACACATCCTCCTCTGCATATCATCCAACCACGAGAGGAAAGGTGCAATAAGGAGAAGAAGAAGAACAACAACAACAACAACAACAACAACAACAACAACAACAACAACAACAACAGAAAGAGGAAAATTGCTCTTGGAGCCTCCTCTTCCTCCTCGTCTTCGTCAGACGTCTTAAACGGTGACAGAGGAATGAAAAACACACTCGTGGCGATGTACAGGTGTACCCTCTGACCTCTGACCCCTCATCCATTTCGACCTGCTGCCGAGACCCTTTGTGACCCCGAAATAACCAATATTGAAGCTCAGTGGGGTGAATAACAGATGTGGCAGGAGGGTTATAGGGGGGAGGGAGGGAGGGGTGGAGGGAGGGAGGGAGGGAGGGGTGAGGGAGGGGTGGAGGGAGGGAGGGAGGGAGGGGTCGAGGGAGGGAGGGAGGGGTGGAGGGAGGGAGGGAGGGAGGGGTCGAGGGAGGGAGGGAGGGATGGAGGGAGGCAAGAGAGAGGGAGGGAGGGAGGGAGGGAGGGAGGGAGGGAGGGAGGGAAGAGAGAGGAAGGGAGGGAGGGAGGGAGGGGGGGGAGAGAGGGGGGAGGGAAAGAAGAAAGAGGGAGGGAGGGGAGGAAGAGAGAGGGAGAGAGGGATGGAGGGAGGGG
>JANIIK010007724.1:197500-202500 GCA_027704905.1 Muraenolepis orangiensis
CCCTCGTCCTCCCTCGACCTTGTCCCTCGACCTCCTCGTCCCTCGACCTCCTCGTCCCTCGACCTCCTCGTCCTCCCTCGTCCTCCTCGTCCCTCGACCTCCTCATCCCTCGACCTCCTCGTCCCTCGACCTCCTCATCCCTCGACCTCCTCGTCCTCCCTCGACCTCCTCGTCCCTCCTCGTGTTTGACCTCCTCGACCCTCGTCCTGCCTGTACCTCGTCGTCTCTGAGGGGACACAAACAAAAATGTCCGGATGAAGAGGGATTCAAGATTCAAGATTATTTTCCCACACACACACACACACACACACACATGCATACATAATACTTACACAGATATGAATGAATGCACACATACACAAACATAAACACATACACACATATACACACACACAAGTCAAGTTTATTGTCACTTCACAGTTTCACAGTATAAGCAGTGGGTGAAAATCTTATGTGCAATACCCGACGACAGACAGCAGTTATAAAAATAAGATACAAATAGAATAAAAATAGAATAAAAATAGAATAAAAATAGAATAACAGAATAGAATAAAATAAGTTAAAAAATAAAAATGCAATTTATAAAATGCAATATATCGGCACAGAAAAAGAGCAATATGTATATATAAATCAATGTAATAAAATATACATTGTTGTATGCTATACGCCCTTGTTCAGCAGCCTGATGGCCTGACTGTGGAAGCTATCTCGGAGTCTATTTGTACGGCACTTGATACTGCGGTATCGCCTGCCTGACGGTAAAAGTGAATACAGTTCGTGGCTGGGTGGGCAATGTCTTTTATGATGCGTTTGGCCTTGGCCACGCACCGCTGGTTGTATATATCCAGGAGGGAGGGGAGCTCACCTCCAACGATATACTGGGCCGTCCGCACCACCCTTTGAAGCGCTCTGCGCTCGAGTGCAGTGCAGTTCCCGTACCAGGCGGTGATACACCCTGTAAGAACACTCTCAATGGTGCCGTTATAGAATGTTCTAGGACGCTGTATACAGGCGTTGTTGGGCCCTTTTCACCACGTGTGTGGTGTGCGTGGACCATGTGAGGTCCTCGGAGATGTGCACGCCGAGGAACTTGAAGCTGCTGACCCTCTCTACTGCAACACCGTCGATGGAGATGGCTGTGCTCTCCTCTCTGCTTCCTGAAATCCACGATCAACTCCTTGGTCTTCTTGACATTGAGGGCGAGGCTGTTCTCCTGGCACCACTGCTCCAGCGATCTGACCCCAGGCTGTCTCGTCGTCGCCGGCGATCAGGCCCATCACTGTCGTGTCGTCAGCAAACTTGATGATGACGTTGGAGCTGTGCATAGCCATGTAGTCGTGGGTGTAGAGGGAGTAGAGGAGCTCAGCTCCTCTAGTAGCTCAGCACGCATCCCTGGGGGGCTCCCGTGTTGAGGGTCAGTGGCTCTGAGGTGGTGTTGCCCATCCTCGCACATCCGCCTCCGAGATGTTCAGCAGGCTGGTCTCCTCAGGCGGCGCTGGCTTCGGCGGGCTGCCGTTCACGTCGAACCGAGCAAAAAAAGTATTTAGCTCTCCTGGGAGGGAGGTAGAGGAGTTCTCTACACAACTGGTTCTCCCTCTGACGTTCGTTATCGTCTATAGCCCCTGCCACATACCCCTCGCGTTGTGGCTCTTGAATTTCTCCTCCACTCTGTCCTTATACTCCCGCTTGGCAGTGACGATGGTCTTACGGAGGTCGTAACGGGCTCTCGTATATTCCTCCATATTCCCGGAGCCAAAGGCGGCGTTACGCGCGTGTAGGGCAGCGCGAACATCACCGTTAATCCACGGTTTCTGGTTGGTATGTATATCCGAACCAACTTGGTCGGAACAACGTCATCACCCAAGTCTCCCCCTCAACCACAACAAGAGACCTTGGTGTGGTGGTAGATGACCAGCTGTCCTGCAATGCCAACGTCACCGCGGTGGCCCGATCTTGCAGAATTGCCCTCTACAACATCCGCAGGATCCGGCCCTTCCTCACACGTGAAGCGGCCCAGATCCTGGTCCAAGCGCTCGTCATCACCCGCCTCGACTACTGCAACTCTCTCCTGGCGGGACTCCCCGCCTCTGCAACCAAGCCCCTCCAACGCATCCAGAACGCAGCAGCACGCCTGGTATTCAACCTACCGAAATTCTCCCACGTGACCCCTCTCTTCCGCGAACTCCACTGGCTTCCGGTAAATGTTCGCATCAAATTCAAGATTCTGGTGCTGACCTTTAGGGCAGTCAATGGAACTGCCCCGGCCTACCTCCAGGCGTTGGTCAAACCCTACATCCCAGCCAGAGCGCTCCGCTCAACTTCTGCCAGGCGACTTGTTCGACCTTCACTAAGGTCAACCAAACATCGCTCGTCCAAAACCCAGCTCTTCACGGCTCTGGCCCCACAGTGGTGGAATGAACTCCCGTCTCATGTCAGGACGGCAGAGTCCCTCGCCAGCTTCCGCAAGAGACTCAAGACCCACCTGTTCAGAGTCCACCTGGACTCTCCTTTGTGAAACCCCTAAACTTGCTTAAGTCCTGACATTAATAGCTCTTAGCATGTTGTATATGTTAGCAAGTGTATGTCCTTAATGTTGTTAACACGCTCTTATCACAGCTACTTAAGCAGGTGACCTAGCAGTACGAAATTGTGTTATTCATCTTGTCAATATGAATACTTGTGAACAGCTGAATTGATATGTTTGCGTACCCCAGTGTTATGCTATTGTCTGCTTCAACTAATGTACACCTTGTAAGTCGCTTTGGATAAAAGCGTCTGCCAAATGCCCTAAATGTAAATGTAAATGTAAATGTCATCTATGCACTTCTTGATGAACCCGGTGACCGACGACGCGTACTCGTTGATGTTATTGTCCGAGGGAACGCGGAACATGTGCCAGTCAGCGCGATCAAACCAATCCTGCAGCATAGAGTCCGATTGGTCCGACCAGCATTGGACCTCCCTCACAGCGATCGGTTGCTGCTTCAGTCTCAGCCAATAGACGGGGAGCAGATGGATAGAGCGGTGGTCTGATTTGCCGAACGGTGGGCGGAGGAGGGCCTTGTAGCCATCACGGAAGGGGGTGTAGCAGTGGTCGAGGATCCGCTCACCCCGTGTGTTGCTCGTTATGAACATTCTTCAGGTTCGCCTTGTTGAAGTCCCCCCGCCGGCTTCTTCCTGCGACGCTTGCGTGTAACCGTGCCCAAGATGGTCGGAGATAATCCAGCTGTGACTTCGGGCGGGACGTCCTAGTCGAAAGAATGAAAAAACTCCGGTAGGCGGCGAGCGACTGTCGATCTGATCTCCAGAAATGTGCAAAAGTTATAAATGAACGTGCTGCTAACTTCCTGAACAAAGATTGTTGCGATAAAAAGAATAAATAACAAAAAACTGCGTCGTCGTGCGGGAGCTCCAATACATACACATGCACACATACACACACACACACACACACACACACACACACACACACACGCACATATATATACATGAATACACGGACATGCATGGACACACATGCACACATACCCAAAAACACACACACACACTCACACATAATCAGACAAGCATGTCAGAAGTAGCTCTTTTTCATACACAGAAGAGCAAATTATTCGTTGCATCTTGGACACATCTTTGACGCGCGGACATGTGAGAACATGTCGGTCTTAGGGACCAGCGACTGAAAACCCATTTCTTTACCCTGTAATTTTAGCCTTTTTTAGCCTGCACTAGAGAGAGAGAGAGAGAGAGAGAGAGAGAGAGAGAGAGAGACAGCTGGCGTTTACCTTCACCGCCACTATGGCGGCGGCGTTGTGATTTCATGGTTGACAGGGGTCCCGTGTTGAGAGGTTGAGGGTTGATCTACAACCCCCCCCCCCCCCTACCTTTTCATTTGCTCCCCCCACAGATCTCCCCCCCTCTCTCTCCCTCCCCCAACCCCCTACCCCCCCCCCCCCCCTTTCTCTCCTCACCCATTCATCCCGCTCTCTCCTTTCACAGCGTCTCCCGTCTGTGTGCTCCCTCTTCGGCACAATGGACAGCGGTCGGCCCTCGTGTCTCTCTCTCTCTCTCTCTCACACTTTTATCGACTCAGGAGCCTTTGTTGGCTTCCTGTGAGGTGGCTGAATGCTGGTTGATTTGTTCCTCGCCGCCCCCCCCGTCCTCCCCCCCCCCCCCCCCCCCCTCCCCCTCCCCCCACCCTCCCCCTTCGCAGCACCGCCGGATATTTACTCCTCCTCCTCCTCCTCCTCCTCCTCCTCCTCCTCCTCCTCCTCGCACACACACTTTTTTTTGTTCTGAGACGCGACAAAAGGTAATCCTCGCTGGAATAACCGCCTTTCTTACCTCCTTGATGGCCGCCGCTAAGCGTGACTACCTCCTCCTCGCTTTCCATTTCCGTGTGGTGTTCCTTTCCCCCGTTGTTTGTTTGAAGCCGGAAATAAAACCGACCAGAACCGGTCTGGTGGTCCCATCCTAGCCGGGGGCCCGACGAGAGGAGGTTAAAAGTTTTTTTGGACGTCAACGTTAAATCTAAACTGCAAAACGTGCGTCCGAAGTGACTAAAGACCGTTCTGGACTTCAGCCGTCCAGAGAGAGACACTCAGACACTAAGAACTACTAACCCACTGAGAGAAAACTAAGACACAGTTAGTGTCTTCGTGGTGTGGTGTGATAAATTGCATTTTTACTTTTATATATTTAACTTCATACAGTTTTGTACTTTTTTTACTTCTTTTATTCTATTCTGTTTTTATCTTATCTTATTTTTATAACTGCTGTCTGTTGTCGGGTATTGCACATACGATTTTCACTCACTGCTTTATACTTGTATAGTTTATATTGTGTAAACTGTGAAGTGACAATAAACTTGAATTGACTTGACTTGTCCCGGTGAGGTTATGGGGTTAGTGTAAGTCATTTAGGGTTTGGGTTGGTTATAGGGTTAGGGTTAGTAATAAGGTTAGTCATAGTAATAGGTTTAGTCATTTGGGTTAGTAGGG
>JANIIK010007724.1:222500-225000 GCA_027704905.1 Muraenolepis orangiensis
ATCAAAGTTATACAAGTATAAGCAATGGGTGAAAATCTTATGTGCAATCTTATGTGCAATATAAGAGCTATAGTGTGAAAACAACCGTATCTCTATCTATCTATTAGATACGTAGTGTGAAAGCAACCTTAACTCTATATATTAGAGATACAGTGGATTGAATCCTCTTCATTGGCCACATATATGTACTCACACCCACCCCAGTATTAGGAGCAGAGGGCAGCTATTGTATATACAGTGTGGGGGTGTCTGGTGCCTTCCTCAAGGGCACCTCGACAGTGCCCGGGTGTTTCGGGGACTTGAACCGGCGACCTTCCGGGTTGGTTCCACCGCCAAATCCCAACAGACAGAGCTATCCTGCCGCCCGAATCTCTTATCTCTCTTTATCTGAATTAAAGATCAAACTTTATCTCTATCTATCTACTAGGGATACAGTGTTAAAACAACCGTATCTCTGTCTATCCTTTAGATAGTATGTAGTATAGTGTGAAAGCAACCATATCTCTATATATTAGAGATATAGTGTTAAAACAACCGTATCTCCATCTATCCTTTAGATAGTATATAGTATAGTGTGAAAGCAACCATATCTCTATATATTAGAGATATAGTGTTAAAACAACCGTATCTCCATCTGTCCTTTATATATAGTGTAGTGTGAAAACAACCATATCTCTATATATTAGAGATATAGTGTTAAAACAACCGTATCTCCATCTGTCCTTTATATATAGTGTAGTGTGAAAACAACCATATCTCTATATATTAGAGATATAGTGTTAAAACAACCGTATCTCCATCTGTCCTTTATATATAGTGTAGTGTGAAAACAACCATATCTCTATATATTAGAGATATAGTGTTAAAACAACCGTATCTCCATCTATCCTTTATATATATAGTATAGTGTGAAAACAACCATATCTCTATATATTAGAGATATAGTGTTAAAACAACCGTATCTCCATCTGTCCTTTATATATAGTGTAGTGTGAAAACAACCATATCTCTATATATTAGAGATATAGTGTTAAAACAACCGTATCTCCATCTGTCCTTTATATATAGTGTAGTGTGAAAACAACCATATCTCTATATCATTAGAGATATAGTGTTAAAACAACCGTATCTCCATCTGTCCTTTATATATAGTGTAGTGTGAAAACAACCATATCTCTATATATTAGAGATATAGTGTTAAAACAACCGTATCTCCATCTGTCCTTTATATATAGAGATATAGTGTGAAAACAACCGTATCTCTATATATTAGAGATATAGTGTGAAAACAACCGTATCTCTATATATTAGAGATATAGTGTGAAAACAACCGTATCTCTATATATTAGAGATATAGTGTGAAAACAACCGTATCTCTATATATTAGAGATATAGTGTGAAAACAACCGTATCTCTATATATTAGAGATATAGTGTGAAAACAACCGTATCTCTATACATTTTTTAAAATCTAAATCTGGAGGATTGAATCCTCTCTATTGGACACACACACACACACACACACACACACGACACACACACACACACACACACACACAGTGAAATGTATTTTTCGGCATATAACCCGTCCTAGTATGAGGAGCAGTGGGCAGCTAGTTTATATATATATATATATATATATATATAGCTTCCCGGGGAAGCTGTGTAGGGGTCTGTGGTGCTTTGCTCAAGTGCTCAGGTGTTTACGGGGACTTGAACCGGTGACCTTCCGGTTCCCAAGCCCAAGTCCCAACAGACCGAGCTACTGCCGGCCGGGCTTTAGTTTGAAAAACAACCTTATCTCTATCTATTTATTATAGATAAAGTGTGACAAACAACCTTTTCTCTATCTATTTATTATAGATAAAGTGTGACAAAAAACCTTATCCCTATCTATTTAGTATAGATAAAGTGTGACAAACAACCTTTTCTCTATCTATCTATATGGATATAGTGTGTCAAACAACCTTTTCTCTATCTATCTATATAGATATAGTGTGTCAAACAACCTTATCTTTATCTATTTAGTATAGATACAGTGTGAAAAACAACTTTATCTCTATCTATCTATATAGATATAATGTGGAAAAAACCTTACCTCTAATTAACTATAATAGATATAGTGTGAAAAGCAACCTTATATATCTATCTATTAGAGATATAGTGTTAAAACAACCTTATCTCTATCTATTAGAGACTTTGTGCGAAAAACAACCATATCTATATCTATCTATTATATACAGTATATAGTGTCTCTGGATGGACGGCTGGGTGGAGGTCTGGGTGGAGGTCTGGGTGGAGGTCTGGGTGGAGCTCTGGGTGGAGGTCTGGGTGGAGGTCTGGGTGGAGCTCTGGGTGGAGGTCTGGGTGAAGGTCTGGGTGGAGGTCTGGTGGAGCTCTGGGTGGAGCTCTGGGTGGAGGTCTGGGTGGAGGTCTGAGTGGAGGTCTGGGTGGAGCTCTGGGTGGAGGTCTGGGTGGAGCTCTGGGTGGAGGTCTGGGTG
>JANIIK010007724.1:237500-257500 GCA_027704905.1 Muraenolepis orangiensis
CAGGGGGAAGGGAGGAGGGAGGGGGAAGGGAGGTATGAGGGAGGGAGGGAGGGAGGGAGGGAGGGAGGGAGGGAGGGAGGGAGGGAGGGAGGGGGGAGGGAGGAGAGAGGGGGAGGAGGGAGGGAGGGAGGGAAGGGAGGAGGGAGGGAGGGAGGGAGGGAGGGAGGGAGGGAGGGAGGGAGGGGAGGGAGGGAGGGAGGGAGGGAGGGGAGGAGGAGGGAGGGAGGGAGGGAGGGAGGGAGGAGGGAGGGGAGGGAGGGAGGGAGGGAGGGAGGAGGGAGGGAGGGAGGGAGGGAGGGAGGAGGAGGGAGGGAGGGGAGGGAGGGAGGAGGAGGGAGGGAGGGAGGGAGGGAGGGAGGGAGGGAGGGAGGGAGGGAGGGGAAGGGAGGGAGGGAGGGAGGAGAGAGGGAGGGAGGGAGAGGGAGGAGGGAGGGAGGAGAGGGAGGGAGGGAGGGAGGAGGGAGGGAGGGAGGAGGGAGGGAGGGAGGGAGGGAGGAGGGAGGGAGGGAGGGAGAGGAGGGAGGGGAGAGGAGGGAGGGGAGGGAGGAGGGAGGGAGAGGGAGGAGAGGGAGGGTAGGAAGGAGGGAGGAAGAGAAGGAGGGAGGGAAGGGGAGGTGGGAGCGAGGTATGAGGGAGGGAGGGGGGAGGGAGGATTGAGGGAGGAAGGTATGAGGGAGGGAGGGGGGAGGGAGGGCGGTATGAGGGAGGGAAGGGGGAGAGGGAGGGAGGAAGTGAGGGAGGTATGAGGGAGGGCGGGAGGGAGGTATGAGGGAGGGAGGGGGGAGGGAGATATAAGGGAGGGAGAGGGGAGGGATGTATGAGGGAGGGAACGGGGAGGGAGGGACGTATGAGGGAGTATAATCTATTCTGTTAATGAAAGATGGGTGTGTGTCAGACGGTGAGTTTGTCCCCATTTTCCTACTGCTGTCAGCGCACTTATTCAGGAAGCAGAGTCTCCGGTTGAAGTCCCGACAGCGGGGGGGGGGGGGGGGGGGGGGAAATTGCGGCGACCGTCGATTCCCGATGATTCAACTTAGTTTGGACGGGGCGGTGCCGACCAAAAAGCTCTCTCAGTTATCTATCTGCTTGATGGTACAGGAAAAAAAACAAAACACAAAGCTTCTCCATCGCATCGTGCCTGCCTCCATTTTGGGAGCACAGGAGCACCGGAACGCTAATTATTAACTCGCTAGTTATTAACTCGCTAGTCATTAACTCACTAGTTATTAACTCGCTAGTTATTAACTCGCTAGTTATTAACTCGCTAGTCATTAACTCGCTAGTCATTAACTCGCTAGTTATTAACTCGCTAGTCATTAACTCGCTAGTCATTAACTTGCTAGTTATAAACTCGCTAGTCATTAACTCGCTAGTCATTAACTCGCTAATTATTAACTCACTAGTCATTAACTCGCTAGTTATTAACTCGCTAGTTATTAACTCGCTAGTCATTAACTCGCTTGTCATTAACTTGCTAGTTATTAACTCACTAGTTAATAACTCGCTAGTCATTAACTCGCTAGTCATTAACTCGCTAGTTATTAACTCGCTAGTTATTAACTCGCTAGTCTTGTTTATTGTTTATTTGGTCGTTGTTGTTGTGTTTGTTTAGTAATTCATCGTGTGTTTTTTTCATTCGTGACGAAACAACGAAAACTAAACTATTAGCATCGGTGGCGGATTATTGACCTCGGTTTATCGTTCTCTCAATATGGCGGCAATATGGCGCAGACGGAAAACTCCCATGATGCATTCTGATATTCTGCAGCTACTACTGTTATGCATGCAAGCGAACACCACGGGGTCCGACGTGTATTATATCATATCAGCCTATTAATATTAACGTTAGAATAATGCACGTACATACTCATGCGTATCCAATGTGGACATAAAAGGGGTTTATGGTAGTAGATAGAATTGACCTTTGACCCTTCACGAAGAAGCCATGTTTGTTGGGGGCCGGTTGTCACTCAGAGAGCCTCATCACTGCCGACACTATTTATTCATGTGCCCTGTGTTTATACATACATGAATATATAGAATATAATGCATACAATACTAGCTAATTAGGTTTTACTGTATTGTTGATACAAGGCAAGGCGATAATGTCGACAAGAGAAGCTGAGGAAATCTTGCGTGGTTTGTATATTTTAACAAAAGTTCTATAAACAGGTTTAAAAAGTTATTTTACAGGTCGTAGGTATTTTTTTTTGGCCATGATTAATATGACTTGACAAACCCTCAGCCACTTATAGGCACACACACACACACACAGACACACACACACATACACACACATACAGAGACGCACACACACATACACACACAAAGGCACATACACACACATACACACAAAGGCACACACGCACACACACACACACAGGCGCACACACAGGCGCACACACACACACACACACACACACACACACACACACACACACACACACACACACACACAGGCACGCACACACACACACACACACACACACACACACACACACACACACACACACACACACTCACACACACACACACACACACACACACACACACACACACGTGCACACACACACGCGCGCACACACATCGAAGCCCATTTTAACATTCAGCAAATGTTTTCCGAAAAATCGGCGGGCTAATTTCGGTGACATTATTCAATTAAGAAAATCACCCGATTCCTGGCTGAGCACAATGCAATCAGAGGCACTCAGCGCTGACATTTCAGGCCAGGGCCCCTAATCTTCCCCTCAATCATCTCCTTCTGAATGCACCAATCAGCACCGCTTGTCTGAGAGGCGTCAGCTAATACGACTCAGTCAAATTAACGGACGGGACCCCCGAAAAAATGCCACAAAATTTGACTTGGAGATGCAAAAGAAAAGGCGAGAGAGCCCCCCACACACACACACACACACACACACACACACATAACAACACACACACACACACACACACACATGCCGTGTGTTTTGATGAAGGCCCTGATTGCAGCAATTTAAAACAAATCTGGTTGGCCAGGCCCGGCTGTCACAGAGCGTCCTAGGAGCCGCTCACACTCTCTCTCTCTCTCTCTCTCCCTCTCTCTCCCCCTCTCTCTCTCTCTCTCTCTCTCTCTCCTTTTCTTTCTCTCTTTTTCTCTCTCTCTTTCTCCATCCCTCCCTCTCCCTTTCTCTCTCTCTCTCTCTCTCTCTCTCTCTCTCTCTCTCTCTCTCTCTCTCTCTCTCTCTCTCTCTCTCTCTCTCTCTCTCTCTCTCTCTCTCTCTCTCTCTCTCTCTCTCTCTCCACGAGGGCACATTTGAAAAGTGCTTTGCTTTGGCACTTAGCACTGTCTTCCCATTAGCTAAAGAAATGCCCTTCGCAGAATCTTTGAAGATAATTAAACACATAATGGATATCACTGTCACTCTCTGACTTGTTTGCTCGTTTGTCTGAGCGCGGCCATCGCTATCCAGACCCTATTAAAAGCGAATAAATCGCCTGGTTACTAAGTCATTTCGCCATCGAGGAAAATTGCGTGTGTGTGTCTGTGTCTGTCAGTGTGTATATGTGTGTGTGTGTGTGTGTGTGTGTGTTTGTCTGCAGTATGGTGTATCTCTGTGTATATGTGTCTGTGTGTCTGTGTCTGTCTGTTTGTATATGTCTGTGTGTATATATGTGTGTGTGTCTGTGTGTGTCTGTGTGTGTATGCGTCTCAGTGTCTATATATATGTGTGTGTGTGTGTGTGTGTGTGTGTGTGTGTGTGTGTGTGTGTGTGAGTGTGTGTGTGTGTGTGTGTGTGTGTGTGTGTGTGTGTGTGTGTGTGTGTGTGTGTGCCTGTGGGACGTGTGTGTGTGTGTGCGTGTCAGTGTGTAGGTTTTTCTCTATGTGTGTGTGTGTTTGTCAGTGTGTGTCTGTGTGTGTCTATATGTGTCTGTGTGTCTGTGTGTGGCCGTGTGTGTGCATGTGTCAGTGTGTTTGTATGTGTGTGTTGGTCTTTGTGTGTAGGTGTGTGTGTGTCAGTGTTTGTGTGTGTGTGTCAGTGTGTGTGTCAGTGTGTGTGTGGCGCGGTGTGTCTCTCTCTATATCATGAATAATTGATTCCGTTCTCTCCTCAGCAGTCGTTGTAATGCCAGGACAAACCTGCCAGAACCACGTTTGATTTGACAAGGCAACAGAGGGAGGAACGGCAGGCCGGCTTCAATCTGGGGGGAGAAAAACACACCCTCCCTCCCTCCCTCCCTGCTTGCTTGCTCTCCTCTTGGTTCCAACGTGTCCATCTCTTAAAGTCCTTATCTTTGGAGCCATTATTTAGTCTCCATTTAGTTTCTTGATTTGTTGCCATTGTCATCTGGGTTCTTCTTCTTCTTCTACTTCTTCTTCTTCTTCTTCTTCTTCTTCTTTGTTGGTTTTTGCGTGCGTGGTGGTTTGTTTGGGCCGACGACACTTCATCCGGATCCCTCTGTCAGCCCGCCGAGGAGCTAATCCCTCTACGTCCTGTCGGTACTTGGGTACTTCCTGAGACTTCCCGTTCGTTTCTCTCCTCGAAGAAGAGGAAGCAATCAAGTAGTTTGAGGCTCTTCTTCTTCTTCTTCTTCTTCTTCTTCTTCTTCTTCTTCTTCTTCTTCTCCCCCTCTCCCCCCTCTCCCCCTCTCCCCCCATCCACCCCCGCCGCCGCCGCCGCCGCCCGCGTGGTTGTAATGACTCCCAGTAAAAAGCGCTCCCCCGTCGACGTTGTGTTAAAGATAGGATTTACAGTGGCGCACTCGGGAGGTAATCACCTGGCGTTAAAAACTATTTGTGACGGTGTCACAGCCTCCTCCTTTACGAGCGGCCTCTCCTTTATGATTTCTGCGCTCAATTGGTTATGGCGCCCATGTGACTGACAGGGGGAAGCGGCCTGCGGGGGTGGGGGTGAGGGTGTGAGGGTGTGAGGGTGAGGGGGGGGTGAGAGGGGGGTGTGAGGGTGAGGGGGGGGGGGGGGGGGGTGAGGGGTGGAGGGGGCGGGGGGGTAATAGTCTCAAAGCAGGGCCTGTAAAACTTTACTACGACCATTATGTGCACTTAAACAGAGGAATGTGACGGTATGGCTCAGACTTAAACAAGCCTCTTTATGGCTGCCGGGGAAAAAATAGTGTTGCGGATGGTTGGATCGCCTCATTCTTCCTCTTCCTCTTCCTACTCCTTATTATTTATTCTATTCCTCTTCCTCTTCCCCCCCTCCTTCTTCTTCTTACTCTTCCCTCTTCCTCTCATCCTTCTTCTCCTTTTTATTCTTCCGCTTCTTCTTCTTCTTCTTCTTCTTCTTTCTTCTTCTTCTTATTATTATTATTATTATTATTCCACCTCATCCATCTTCTCCTTCTTCTTCTTCTCCTTCTTCTTCTTCTGCGCCTTCTTATTCTTCTTCTAGTTCTTCTTCCTGTTCCTCCTTGTCCTCCTTCGTCTCCTTCTTCTCCTTCTTCTCCTTCTTCTCCTCCTTCTCCTTCGCATGGCAGGGATTAGGTTCCTCCTTTGCACACCATGTTTCCCTGTGTGGATTGTTGTGAATCCTGAGCTCGCTGCAGATAACTCGCAATTGATGAAAATACGTTTAGTGAAAAAGACATTTGCCTGCTAATGTAGTGTACAGGCCTAATGTTTAATACCAAATGATGCATTCTTAAATGTTGGTTTCGGTTTGTTGAGGTTTTTTTGGTGTGTGTGTGTGTGTGTGTGGTGTTTATCTGTTTATTATGTACGGCGGACTGGAAAGCTCCTTGTGTCACATATCATCTGTAGTCTTATTGGGTGTAGTCAACAGGTGTAGTCAACAGGGTGTAGTCAACAGGGTGTAGTCAACAGGGTGTAGTCAACAGGGTGTAGTCAACAGGGAGTAGTCAACAGGGAGTAGTCAACAGGGTGTAGACAACAGGGTGTAGTCAACAGGGAGTAGTCAACAGGGAGTAGTCAACAGGGTGTAGACAACAGGGTGTAGTCAACAGGGTGTAGTCAACAGGGTGTAGTCAACAGGGTGTAGTCAACAGAGTCTAGTAAACAGGGTGCAGTCTAACAGGGTGTAGTCCACAGGGTGTAGTCAACAGGGTATAGTGTACAGGGTGTAGTCAACAGGGTGTAGTCAACAGGGTGTAGTCAACAGGGTGTAGTCAACAGGGTGTAGTCAACAGGGTGTAGTCAACAGGGTGTAGTCAACAGGGTGTAGTCTTCGCCCTCTTGACTCCACTCCTGCATGTGTTACACCTGCTTACAACAAATAGAGGCAAAAGAACACACTTTTGTTCACACTTTTTCACATCTTGCGTGTCCTCTCTCTCTCTGTATCTGTCTCTCTCTCCCCCTCTCCCCCCCCCCTCTCTCTCACTCTCTCTCTCTCTCTCTCTCTCTCTCTCTTTTTCTCTCTCTGTAGGGTGAGTGGGTGTCGCTCTCTCTCTCTCTCTCTCTCTCTCTCTCTCTCCTCTCTCTCCTCTCTCTCTCTCTCTCTCTCTCTCTCTCTCTCTCTCTCTCTCTCTCTCTCTCTCTCTCTCTCTCTCTCTCTCTCTCTATCTCTCTCTCTCTCTCTCTCTCTCTCTCTCGCCCTCTCTTTCTGCTCCTGTCCTGCCATGCTTGGTGGAGCAGTGTGTGGCATGGTGGCCCCTGTGCGCCTGACTGATTACTGTAATTCATACACTTTAATTAGCTGCACAAACCATTAGCCACAATTAGACTATTACAGACCGCTTTGTGGCAGGAGCCTGCCTCAGGATTGCCTTTATCTACCAGGATGGAGCCTGGAGAGAGAGAGGGGGGGGGGTGGAGAGAGAGAGAGAGAGAGAGAGAGAGAGAGAGAGAGAGAGAGAGAGAGAGAGAGAGAGAGAGAGAGAGAGAGAGAGAGAGAGAGAGAGAGAGAGAGAGGAGAGATCATTAGAAAGAAGGGTAAAATATGATAAAAGGAAAAACAAGGGAGATGACAGGTTGGGCAGGAGGATTGAATGTTTGAGGTGCACTATACCTAATGCTACGTTTATCTATCTGTCTGTCCATCTGTCTATCTATTGGTCTATAGACAGTCTACTGTCTGTCACACACACACACACACACACACACACACACACACACACACACACACACACACACACACACACACACACACACACACACAGACACACACACACACACACACACACACGTGTGTCACCGGATCTTTTTATGTCAGGTTTTTTCCGTGCGAAATGGCACAAGTGCGTGGCGTTGTTAGACCTTTGAAAGCGTGATGTCATGCATGACATATCAACGTGATCCCTCAGACTGGGTCCGCCATGCCGTGAGACAGCTGGCATTACATGGCTGAGAGGGTGAGGAGAGAGAGAGTCCTGGAGAAGAGAACAAGGCACACAAGGTGCTCATCTTGATGGCCAGGATGCAGATTCAAGATTTCTAAAAATATTTTTTGGAATCAGAGAATCAGAGAATTAGAACGCCTTCAGTGTCATCGAACAAGCACAGTCTTACAAACAATACAAAATAGAACAATTGTAAAAAGACTAAACCGGTTGGAAAATTGCCATGAAATTGATTTATATATGCATATTGCGGTGGCACTATAAAACATACAAATGTAGTGCAAATGACCATGTGTAACAATGTACAATGGAAAGCTTAACTCCCCATTCACCCCCTGCATTCTGAATTTCAATAACAATACTATACTGAACTACACTATACTAAATTAGATTAGATTAGATGTACATTTATTGTCATTGCACAGTATAAGTACAGTACCGGGAAAATAAGTTGGCATCTAACCAGAGTGCAAATAAAACAGTAAAGTGTATCGTAATAATATATATACCTGTATATATATAATAACAATGTACAGTGGTTAAATAGGATGTAAAAACAGTCTAGTATGTATGAAAACAGGGGGGGGGGGGGGGAGGTTGTCATCGTGGTACAGAGTTCAGAGAGATGACAGCTGAGGGGAAGAAGCAGTTCCTCAGCCTGCTTGACTTGGAACAAAGGTTTCTATAGCGCCTTATGGAGGGAAGGAGGGAAAACCGTCCATGGTTGGGGTGAGAGGGGTCTTTGACGATGCTTCGTGGAATAGTCAATAGTCTCTATTGCAGGGAGGGGTAATCCAATGCAACTATACAATGCAATACTAAACTATAATGTACAATAATATACTATAGTACAAGTCAAGTCAAGTCAAGTCAAGTTTATTGTCACTTCACAGTTTACACAAGTATAAGCAGTGAGTGAAAGTCTTATGTGCAATACCCGACGACAGACAGCAGTTATAAAAATAAAACCCAGAATACAATAAAAAGAAGTAAAAAAGTACAAAACTGTACAAAGCAAAATATATAAAAATTAAATTTATAAAATGCAATATATCAGCACAGAAAAAGAGCAATATATATATAAATCAATGTAATAAAATATACATTGTTATATATAGTACACTGTACTATACTGTGTATACAATACTATGTATATGAACAGTACATGTAAAGCTGAGGTTTTAGCAGCTTAAAGACATGAAATTGGTGTTTTTAGGATGGGAAAATATTTCATTGAAGAAATATAACCATGGTGGTTCATGATTGTATTCCATATTTAATCTAAATAAGAAATATTGTTAATACATTTTCTAAAACACTGTACTATAAAAAATACTGTACACAATAAAAATAACAATAAAAACAACTATAGCGTGACTGATGGATGATATGTACATGTGTTGAATTGTACAAAAAAAACATTTTAAAAGCATTTAAGTGCCAGTAGTGCAGCAGCATCATAAATACAGTGCAGTACAGTTCAGTAACTGTAATGAGTCAAGAAAGTCCAGCAAAAGTATGATAGTGTAATGTAATATGGATGACAATGTTATGATAGTGGCAGCACTCCTAGCAGTTCAGTAGGACCACTGCCTGTGGATGAAAACTGTCCTTGAACCGGCTAGTCCTTATACAGATGCTGCGGAAGAGGCGACCGGACCGTAGAGGAGAGGGGAGAAGAGGAGAGGGGAGAAGAGGAGAGGAGATAAGAGGAGAGGGGAGAAGAGGAGAGGGGAGAGAGGAGAGGAGAGAAGAGGAGAGGAGAGAAGAGGAGAGGGGAGAAGAGGAGAGGGGAGGAGAGGAGAGAAGAGGAGAGGGGAGAAGAGGAGAGGGGAGAAGAGGAGAGGAGAGAAGAGGAGAGGGGAGAAGAGGAGAGGGGAGAAGAGGAGAGGAGAGGGGAGAAGAGGAGAGGGGAGAAGAGGAGAGGGGAGAAGAGGAGAGGGGAGAAGAGGAGAGGGGAGAAGTCCACGATGAGCTCCTTAGTCCTTTTTTCTGACATTCAGTGCAAGGCTGTTGTCCTTGCACCATGACGTCCTATGTGTGTCTAGCTATGCATCTATATATATATATATCGATATAGCTAAATATCTATACAAGACTTGAGGCTCAGGGAAGCCTTGTCCACCTGTCATACAGTGGACTTCACCCAACACACAGAATGGCTCTTTTAAGATATTGGATACATTACATATTATTGATGTGAACTGTAGCTGCATTCTGACACCTGTCTTGAAACTCCCTCTGTGGCCCTATAGTGAATACAGGGCTGGTTCTCGAAAGGATATATGACACATGAACAACTTTTACACATGGAATCGTACACTTGCTTTGATCAGAATTGATCAAAGACAAATCTAGACAGATTGGGGCACATCTCAGAGACAATTACAACAAGTCACTTGATGAATGACTCCAAATAATCCCTTTTTCTGGGGGGGGGATGGTCTTAGTCCAAAGCAGAGAGAACAGAATGAAAACCCTAATTACTTCTGACAAATAGATTCTTCGGTAATCCCGGGTGTTTTGATGACATTTCTTGATAATGTAATCTCAACGGCCTGGTTCTCAGGCCGCTATGGGGGTGGATGGTATTGCATCATTAGTGTACAGTGACCTCATCCATCACCAGCGGGAGGTGATGACTGGCTGGAGCTGCGTCACAAGGAAACAAAACACAACAAGCCCCGCCTTCAACGGCCTCACAGCAAACTGCTCTCAAACAGGAATAACAACCGCACAGACCATCACAGACCCATGCACATATATATATACATCACAGACCCATGCACTTATGTATACATCACAGACCCATGCACATATATATATACATCACAGACCCATGCACTTATGTATACATCACAGACCCATGCACTTATATATATACATCACAGACCCATGCACTTATGTATACATCACAGACCCATGCACTTATATATATACATCACAGACCCATGCACTTATGTATACATCACAGACCCATACACATACATATATATATATATATATATATATATATATATATATATATATATATATATCATCACAGACCCAATCACACATCACAGACCCATGCACATATATATACATCAAAGATCCATGCACATATATATATATATATATGTACATCACAGACCCATGCACATATATATATATATATATATATATATATATATATATATATATATATGTACATCACAGACCTAATCACATGTATACATCACAGACCCATGCTTGTACGTATATATCACTTGTGTTGTGGCTCCACCAAAGCCTTCTATCCATTCACTTCCTAGTCTCTGTATGTGCACCGTGTAAGGGAATATATACGTATTCGTTTGTGCGTGTGTGTGTGTGTGTGTGTGCGTGTGCGCATCTGTATGTGTGTCTGTGTTTTTGTGTTTGTGTGTATTTGTGTGTTTGTGTGTGTGCATGTGTGCGTGTGTGTGTGTGCGTGCGTGTGTATGTGTGTCTGTGTTTTTGTGTTTGTGTGTATGTGTGTATGTGTGTATGTGTGTGTGTTTGTGTGTTTGTGTGCATGCGTGTGTGCGTGTGTGTGTGCGTACGTGTGTATGTGTGTCTGTGTTTTTGTGTTTGTGTGTATGTGTGTATGTGTGTGTTTGTGTGTTTGTGTGCGTGCATGTGTGCGTGTGTGTGCCGAGGCAGACAGGAGCCGTAGAGTCACACTCTGAAGGTATGAGTTATAACAGCACTGCGGTGGTTGCTGCATAACAAGAAGATGTGCATGACTGATGCACCTAGCTGACAGACACACAGTCAAGAGGCTCCCCTCTCTCCACCCCTAGCATAACACACACACACACACACACACACATACACACACACACGCACACACACACACACACACACACACACACACACACACACACACACACACACACACACACACACACATACACACGCACACACATACACACGCACACACACACACACACGTAAACACACACACACTTAAACACAAACACACACACACACGCACACACGCACACACACTTAAACACACACACACACACGTAAACACACACACTTAAACACAAACACACACAAACACACAGTTAAACACAAACACACACAAACACACACACACTTAAGCACACACAAACACACACTCACACACACAACACAGGCATGCTCATCCACACAGCCACACACACACACACACACACACACGATTAAAAGAAGTAGAAAACTAGTTGGATTAATTGTTTACTTTGCTCCCAGACGCTCGCCTCCTTCCCAGCTCTTGGCGGGAGCGTCTTCCCGAAGCCCCGACTTGTTAGATTTTTCTACGAGCCATCAGCAAAAGTGACTCCATCTTGGCCCGTTCTCACATGGCTACATCGCAATTGTCTGCTCCACTGGAGCTTATTGCCATGTGGGAAAGGTCTGCTCTTTCATGGACACAATCACACACACACACACACACACACACACACACACACACACACACACACACAGGCACGTGCACGCACACAAAACACAACACACACAACACACACACACACACACACACACACGTGCACAAGGAGTTGCACACACACACACACACACACACACACACACACACACACACACACACACAGTCACACTTTGCATCTGGCTGATTCACTTTACTGAAGCCCACAGACCCCCAAACTGCATGATTTATCTGAGCCGGCGTGCGGCGGTGGCGTCCAGGGTGCTGGCCTCTCTCCGGAGATCGCCGGGTGCTCCAGTCTATCATCGGCTGCTCCCTGCCTCCCCCTCCGTCAGCACCACAGAAGAAGAAAGACCTGCTGCTGGCGTTCGCCACAGGTTTTTCTTTCTCCTTCGAAAACCAGTTATTTTTTTGGCTTTTGGAGAAATACCACGCCTCCGGTGGTAAGAGTGGTATCTGCATTGGCGGTGTATTTTCACGTTACGGCTTGAATTTAGCGTATTTAGTATTTTGCGTATTTTGCGTATTTTGCGTATTTTGCGTATTTAGTATTTTGCGTATTTAGTGTATTTAGCGTATTTCATATTTAGCATATTTAGTATTTACGCATTTGTACGCGGATTTAGCGGATTTAGTATTTAGCTTATTTAGCGTATTTAGCGTATTTAGCATATTTAGTATTTAGCGTATTTAGTTTATTTTGCGTATTTAGCATATTTAGTATTTAGTATTTTGCGTATTTTGCGTATTTAGTGTATTAAGCATATGTAGTATTTAGCGTATTTAGTATTTAGCGTATTTTGTGTATTTAGCGTATTTAGTATTTAGCGTATTTAGTATTTAGCGTATTTAGCGTATTTAGCGTATTTAGTGTATTTAGCGTATTTAGCATATTTAGCGTATTTAGTGCATTTAGCGTATTTAGTGTATTTAGCGTATTTAGCGTATTTAGTATTTAGCGTATTTAGTTTATTTAGCGTATTTAGCGTATTTAGTATTTAGCGTACTTAGTATTTAGCGTATTTAATATTTAGCGTATTTTGTATTTTGCGTATTTAGTGTATTTAGTGTATGTAGCCCAGCATGCAGCCTGTGGAGAGGTGGAAGAGGGTCGCTGCACTACAGGGCTGTTTTTGAAATGTCATTTTCTAACATGAGAGTGTTGGCACAAGGAGTCACACAGACACACACACTCTCATCTCCTACGGGGAGATTATATATGAACACTTGACTATTCTCCTCAGGTTTAAAGGAGGATAAGATAAGGTAAGGTAAGGTAAGGGGATCCGAGTTCAAAAGGTTTTATGATGGGTGAGGAGCAGCAGGGAACCGCGCGGCTAAAATAAAATCGACAACTGCCCCGTCTTTATTTGATATTGACTTCTCCGACATGGAGTGGAACTACAGCGTGGGTGAGGATAATCCATCGGTCAGCGGTGAGAAGAAGGGGAGAAAAAAAAGACCATTCCTTTAATCACGTGTCCATGTGTGTCTCAGCAGGAGGCCAACCTCCACCAGCACCACCAGCACCACCAGCACCACCAGCACCACCAGCACCACCAGCACCACCACCACCACCACCACCACCACCACCACCAGCACCACCAGCACCACCAGCACCACCAGCACCACCATCACCACCACCACCAGCACCATCACCACCACCACCAGCACCACCACCAGCACCACCAGCACCACCACCACCACCACCACCAGCACCACCAGCACCACCAGCACCACCACCACCACCACCACCAGCACCATCACCACCACCACCTCCACCACCACCACCACCCAGGGTTTCTCAAGACTGCAACATGAACATGAACTCAGATATATGTGTGTGTGTGTGTGTGTGTGTGTGTGTGTGTGTGTGTGCGTGCGTGTGTGTGTGTGTGTGTACGACATAAATGTGTATATATATATATATATATATATATATATATATACACATTTATGTCATTCACTCACACACACACATAAACGACATAAAGTGTATATATATATATATATATATACACATTAGTGTCACTCACCACACACACACACACAAATATATATATATATATAATATATATATATGTTTCAACAAATACAGTCTTTTCTCATGAGCTTGCGTGTATGTTCCACCAACCTTAACTCAGTGTGATGGTTGTTAAACTGTTTCCCGGGGGGGGGGGGGAGTGGGGAGGGGAGGGGCGGGGGGGGAGTTGTTCCTTCCACTGACAGGACGATCATCGCTGTTTTAAAGACCTATGTACCCGGCTATGCGACACCACAGACGTGTTCTCACAGCAGGGAGGCCCATGGAAAGCACAGAGTCTGACTAAAAATGATCAGCTTCCGTGTTTTTTCTCCTCTGGCTCGCACACGGTGTTCCCACCTCGGTACACACCAGTAAAGTGTATGGTGGCCATTGAATGCCGTTGATGGGTTTTTCTGATGTCTTTTTTCTGCCATCTAAAAGAGCCCTGGCTATCATGCGTTATATAGCCGCGGTCATACGACACAATAATAATAATAATAATAATAATCATGTACAGTAAGACACAGTTCAAGAACAAATGTGTCTTTCCCGTCATCCATGAAAGTGCAATTCCCCATGTGCGGCTTTCCCTGAAACAAGCCAAGTGCAATCTGGGCCTATAGGAGCCATCAATCTTCATTCAATCGCCCAATGTTCAAACCAATCTATTCTTTAGAACCGCTGATCGACCATACTGATGTAGTGCCTGTTTAAAATGTGCATTATTAATCTTTATTTTTAAGTGAAATGACTGAAATGATAGGTCGGTATGATAGGAATGATGGGAAAAGCGGAATAAGCCAACGGTGACTAGTGAACTTCTACCGTGGCACCGTAGAGAGCGTCCTGACGGGTGGCGTCGCCGTGTGGTACGGCATCGGACCAGATCGATCATCGATCGATCATAGGACCAGATGTAGGAAGAAGGCCATGTCCATCATAAAGGGCCGCAACCACCCTGGGCTCCATCTCTTCTCCCCCCCCTTCTGTCCGGTCGCCGGTTGCGCAGCATCCGTACCTCAAGGACTAGCAGGTTCAAGGACAGTTTTTTATCCACAGGCAGTGTGCCTACTGAACTGCTAGGAGTGCTGCCACTATTATAACACTGTCATTAACATTACACTGTAATACTTTGCTCGACTTATATTCATTACTCATTACAGTGACTGCACTGTTCTGCACTGTACTGCACTGTACGTCATGATGCTGCTGAACTACTGGCACTTAAAAATGCCTTTAAATGCTTTTTTCACAATATAACACATGTCCATATGATCCATCAATCACTTTATTGTTCTTTTAATGTTAATTTCTTATTGTTATTGTGTATATTATTTGAATAGCATTGTGTTCTATCATTTCATACTGCGGCAGGGAATGGAGAGTAAGCATTCCATTTTGCTTGTTGTAAATGGCCAATACAATTCTTGAATCTTGAATCTTGAGGTGGTTATATTTTTATGTCTTCTTCGCGGTACAACCCCAGAGAACCCCGCGACGACACAGGCATCCGGCGGGCCCCCGAGGAGGCTCCCGGGCCCCTGATTATACATACATGTATGTCAAAATATAAATATATGGAAATAAATAAGTTTACAGACGAGAAGAACGTTCACCACACTTTCCGGCCACCTGAGAATCCGATGGTGCATCGTTAGAGAAAGTTAACGGTGATATTATGCTCTATATGTTTCTACAGCATTGCAGCTATAGCAGTTATATTATACGTAGTATTATTGTTGCATTGTGATGTATATCGCAATATATTTATAGTATATCTATAGTAAGATATAATATCAATATCATATATAGTAATATATAGCAAGTAAGTCAGTAAGTAATTATATTCTTTATTATTGCAAAAATGATTGCACATCTGAATCACGTCAAGTATCAAGCCCTTGTTAGTGTTGATACTTTGGGTTGATTACAGGGAGGAGGTCCAGCCCCTGGTGGCGTGGTGCGCTGACAACAACCTGGCCCTCAACACCAAGAAGACCAAGGAGCTCATCGTGGACTTCAGGAAGACCAGAGCTGGCGCACACGCCCCCATCCTCATCAACGGGGCGGAGGTCGAGCATGTCAGCTTCAGATTCCTGGGGGTCCACATCTCCGAGGACCTCTCTTGGTCCCTCAACACGGCCTCACTGGTAAAGAAGGCTCACCAGCATCTCTTCTTCCCGAGGAGACTGAGGAAAGCCCACCTGTCCCCTCAGATTCTGGTGAACTTTTACCGGTGTGCCATTGAATCATCACATCCTCACCAACTGCACTGTCTCCGACCAGAAAGCGCTGCAGAGGGTGGTGAAAACCACCCAATGCATCGTTGGATTACCCCTCCCTGCAATAAACACTACCCACCAGAAATGGTGTCTGAGGAAGGCACGAAAAAAAAGCCACCTCTCACCCCAACCATGGACTGTTTGGACCTCCTCTCCTCCAGGAGGCGCTATAGAAACCTTTGTTCCAAGTCAAGCAGGCTCAGGAACAGCTTCTTCCCCTCAGCTGTCATCTCTCTGAACTCTGCACCACGATGACACCCGCCTTGCATACTCCCGCTCACTACCTGTTGAATGCTTGTATACTCACCTGTATATATATATATACCTACAATGATGCACATATCTTATACATACTCTATCAGTTATTTCATACCTGTTTTTATACCTAGTAAACTGTCTTTACATCTTATTTAACCTCTGTAAATGATATATTACCATACACTTTACTGCAACATTTACACTCTGGTTAGATGCCAAATTATTGTCCCTGTACTGTACTTGTGCTGTAGTGCAATGACAATACATTTCAATCTAATCTAATCTAATTTCACAATCTCTTGAACAACCTGAGGGGCAGGTGGGTGTGGGAGTGGGTGCTGTGGGTGTTGGGTGCTCACTGTGGCACCCAGGTAATCAGACCAGAAACTGTTCTGGTCTGATTAACCTGATTAACCTCCTAACAGGATCCTAACAGGGTAACAGGGACCTAACAGGGTCCTAACAGAGCTAACAGTGGGGCTTAGCAGGGGCCTAACAGGGGCCATATAGGGGCATAACTGGGGCCTAACTGGGGGCTACCAGGGGCCTAACTGGGATGCATAACAGGGGCTTAACAGGGGCCTAAGTGGGGTCCTAACAGGGCAGGGGCTTAACAGGGGCCTAACAGGGGCCTAACAGAGACCTACCAGGAGCCTTACAGGGGCCTAACAGGGGCCTAACAGGAGCCTAACAGGGGCAGGGGCCTAACAGTGGCCTACCAGGGGCCTAACAGGGGCCTAACAGGAGCGTAACAGGGGCTTAACAGGGGGATACCAGGGGCTTAACAGGAGCCTAACTGGGGCCTAACAGGAGCCTAACAGGGGCCAGAGGCATAACAGGAGCCTAACAGGGGCCAGGGGCCTAACAGGAGCCTAACAGGGGCCAGGGGCCTAACAGTGGCCTATCAGGGGCTTGACAGGGGCCTAACAGGGGCCTTACAGGAGCAGAACAGGAACTAAACAGGAGCTTAATAGGGGCTTAACAGGGCCCTGTGGCCAAACGCTACTCATTGTACCAACGGTATCAGCTCAAATTGAAGTGAAATCCGGGCAGTGAGACAATACCCTCGGTGGGTAAGGTCAGTATCATTAAAAAGACGACATGGAGCAAACGTCAGTTTTCAATCCAACTGCAGGGGCCCTGTGTTTTTGGCCCCCACATACACATATACACACATGCAGTATATATATATATAAATATATAAATATATGTACTACACACACATCCACCCAGCCTGTGTCGACCCTTAGGGTTGGGGACAGGAAGGGCACCAGACTTAGCATATACTGAACTTAGCATTCAGCAGCGCCGGTGACTCCGCCACACATTAGCACTGCGGTCACGGGAAGGGCGGACGCCACTGAGGGGGAGATAATTGGTGGCGAGCTGTCTGAAATGTGTAATTAGACGGGACAAGACACTAAGCCCCACGCCTCCCCCCCTCCCCCTCTCCCCCTCTCCCCCCTGTCCTCCCCCGTTCCCCCTCCACTCCCCCCCCTCTCCGGGCGTTTTCGCCTTAAGGTGCGTCCGCTGGAGGCTAGTTGACGTTGTTTTGTCGCGACCTGTTCATTCAGCCCCTCCTCCCCTCCAGAAATGGGAGGGGCCATTTCCCGAGGTGGGAGGGGCTCCCCGGGCCGACCTCTTGACCCCACTCCGTTGTGTGTGAAGGGGGGGGGGGGGGGGGGGGGGGGGGTGGGGTAGACTCTCTTCCAAGTTTAAATGATTTCAACTTTGACCTCCTCGGCGATAGCTTTTGCAGTACGGTCCAAAAAAAAGATAAGGGAAATTGATTTAGGCTGTGGTTGTGTGTGTGTGTGTTGGAGCGCGGCTAGTGTACACACACTCGCCGCGCTCCAACACACACACACGCATGCACGCACGCACGCACGCACGCACGCACACACACACACACACACACACACACACACACACACACACGCTCGACTCAGCTTCGATCTGGGGGCTGAAGTATCCGGGTCTTTTTAATACGGCATCATTGCTTTAACACCCGTCACTCCTCTTCTCTCCTCCTCTTCCTCTTCCTCTTCCTCTTCCTCTTCCCACTCTCCATCACGCCAGCGCGCAGGACGTGTGTGTTGTGTCGTGTTGTGTGTTTTATTAACATCTCCTCGTGTCGTCGTCGTCTCCTTTGCCCGGAGACAAAACCACCAACGCATGAAACCAACGCCCCCCCCCCCCCTCCCCCCTCCCCCCCTCCCCCCCCTCCCTTGAATAATCCTATCCTCCGTGGTTATTGGTATTCAGTCACCGCGGTTAACAGTCCGCTCAGGCCCCAGAACCGACCCCCTCGGCCCCCCCGCCACACGCGGCCCGGTGCGGGCCATGCCGGGCCGGCCGGGAGACCGACAGACCAGTGAAGTCGCACGGCTCACATCCATCACTGGAATTATTCATGTGCGTTTTCCACATGAAATGAATCCTCCCGATGATATGTGGAATTTATAATGGCGGTGTCCTCACCTCCCGGCCCTGGCACGCCTTCCGTTCCCCGGGCCGACCGCGGCTGTTTCGTATGTACGGCCACACCGCCGCGGCGGAGGCGGAGGCGGCGGAGAGAAGCGCCAGACGACACGGGGCATCTGGCCATCAGGGGCCCCCCCCACCGGGCCCCCCCCCCCCCCGAGGAGGCTCCTGGCCTTCCGGATATTATTATTATACCGTACATACCTGTATGTAACAAAATATAAATATGTATATTTATTAGCACACAGGCAGTGTGCCTACTGCAGTGCTAGGAGTGCTGCCACTATCATAACATTGTCATTAACATTACACTATCATGACATTGTCATTAACATTACACTATCATGACATTGTCATTAACATTACACTATCATAACATTGTCATTAACATTACACTATCATAACATGTCATTAACATTACACTATCATAACATGTCATTAACATTACACTATCATAACATGTCATTAACATTACACTATCATAACATTGTCATTAACATTACACTATCATAACATTGTCATTAACATTACACTATCATAACATGTCATTAACATTACACTATCATAACATGTCATTAACATTACACTATCATAACATGTCATTAACATTACACTATCATAACATTGTCATTAACATTACACTATCATGACATTGTCATTAACATTACACTATCATAACATTGTCATTAACATTACACTATCATAACATTGTCATTAACATTACACTATCATAACATTGTCATTAACATTACACTATCATAACATGTCATTAACATTACACTATCATAACATGTCATTAACATTACACTATCATAACATGTCATTAACATTACACTATCATAACATGTCATTAACATTACACTATCATAACATGTCATTAACATTACACTATCATAACATGTCATTAACATTACACTATCATAACATTGTCATTAACATTACACTATCATAACATGTCATTAACATTACACTATCATAACATGTCATTAACATTACACTATCATAACATGTCATTAACATTACACTATCATAACATGTCATTAACATTACACTATCATAACATTGTCATTAACATTGTCATTAACATAACATTGTCATTAACATTGTCATTAACATTTCCATTAACATTACACTATCATAACATTGTCATTAACATTGTCATTAACATTACACTATCATAACATGTCATTAACATTACACTATCATAACATTGTCATTA
>JANIIK010007724.1:265000-267500 GCA_027704905.1 Muraenolepis orangiensis
GGGGGTGTTGATGTGGGAGGAGAAAAATGTAAAGCCTGCTGATGAACTGATTGACATCACCTGTGATCTCTGAGTCAAAACATCCTTGACATCTGGAGTTGAGAGAGAGAGAGAGAGAGAGAGAGAGAGAGAGAGAGAGAGAGAGAGAGAGAGAGAGAGAGAGAGAGAGAGAGAGAGAGAGAGGGGGGGGGAGAGAAAGGGAGAGAGAGAGAGAGAGAGAGAGAGAGAGACAGAGAGAGAAGAAGACAGACATAGCTAGAGAGGGAGATAAAGAGGGGGAGAGAGACAGACAGACAGGAATATAGGAAGAGAGAGAGAGACAGATAGAGAGAGACAGAGCGAGAGAGACATGTAGAGGGACAGAGAGAGAGAGAGAGAGAGAGAGAGAGAGAGAGAGAGAGCGAGAGAGAGAGAGAGAGAGAGAGAGAGAGAGAGAATTTTTTTTGAATTTAACGACACTTTATTCATAAATCATTCTAGCATTACAACAAAAAACATTACACAGTCAACTATACAAAACACTCGTCCTTCTTTCAAGAAACCTACACAAACAATTGATAAACAATTTTTACAAATACAACAAAAAAAAAACACCAAAGAAACAACACCACCAACAACAAAAAACAACATTTTCTACTGTGTCTAAATCCCAAAATGTACCTCTCTTTGGAGAACACCTCTTCACCAGACTGGAAAAGTCTCTCTAGTAACCCTAGCAGAGGCAACAGCCTGGAACAGTCCAGAAAACAGTGGAAAACTGTTTCCCTTTGCGCACAATAAGGACAGTCATGTAAGACATTAGGGTTCAATAGGGAAATAAAAGCATTGCCATGTAAAACCCTCCACTGCAGATCGCCAATTCTTTTGAATAATGGTGGTTTGTACAGTGCTCGCCACTCTGGTTTCACCTCATCACTGAGACCAAGGTGCGCTCTCCAGGGAGTGTCACCTCTCCCGTTGAGCTTCTCCTTGTGGAGAACCTTGACCAACAGTCTGTACAGACATTTACCATTAGCCACATTAAAAACTACACCAGAAACATCTCCCATTACTAAAAGAGGCCCTGTGCAGTTTTTAAAATCAGGCTGCAGCTTAACTGTGGGAAAAAGATCCTCATCACTAGGATGAAGAGACCCGTCTTTATACTCCGTCAACATGCGACGTTCTATCTCACTGAGCACCTGCTTCCATTTTTCCAGCATCATGCTGACCGTCCTGATGAATTTCACCTCCAAACGCGAAGCCAGGGCAGCAGCATCGTCCATGTTTGCCCCTGTCAAGTCCACAACATGGCCCAGTGTAGTGACCTTTGACCTGCAGAGCTGCCCGGAGAGTGTCAGCCCCGGCCCACCAGTTACGTCCAAACGTGCTCCCAGCACAACTGGCTCTTTCAAAAGCCAGAACAGTGACTTCGAGTAATCCAGCGGTCCTTTCTCGAACAAACTCCATGTTTTAAAAAGTACACGGTAAAAAACAGGTAGAACATTTAACCGGGCACCGCTAAAATCCATTAAACAGAGAATTTGACAGTCCCAGACCTCCAAACTGTTGCAGTATGGCACAAGCCACCGGCCTCCACACCAAGTCCTTCGGTCCATAAAAAAGTCTCTGGATGAACTGGAGTCGAAAGGTTGCACCCCTCTGCCATGGGAAAAAACCAAACTGCAGGACATAAAGTACTAAAAAGAGACCAGATACCTTAACCCTCATTGGAGATTTTTGGTCTTGACCTTTGAAAATGTTTCCTTAAACGATAAATCTCCTGAACAGAGAAACCTTCTTCGTTCATGTCATTGCGTCTCATTAGCCACTTAGCGGACTCAACAAATAGCTTTACGTCAGGGAAAAAACTTTCCACCTTAACTGCCCTTGAACCTTTAGTATCCTGTAGAAAACTTTTTATTCTAGTTAAGGAATAACTCGTCATCCTCCTGTCAGCCTGAGACTGAGTGGGAGGCAGAGACTCCACATCATCACTGAAGTCAGAGTCTTCACTGTCATTGTCAACCTCCTGCTCTGATTGGCAGTCTTTTTTTGCTCTAGAGTCAGATTGACTGACCTCGGTCTTCCTTTTTTGGGCAGTTTTGGTACCATCAGCATCAAGTTCCATTTCCTCCTCATTTACGATACACTCTGCTTCTTCAGTAGCTAGTCCAGCCCGTTTGCCTAGTCTGGTTCTTTCTTCACCTCTGACCCCTGCCTTCTGACCTCCCACTTCTTCACCCTCCTCGACCACAGTGACCTTCTCAACAGCCTTCGCTTTCCCCTTTGTAGCCATTTTTCCCCCATTAACATTCACATTTAATCCTGCCTCCACTACCAAACCTCTCCTTTCCTCCTGCACCTGCTCACCCTGTTCTGCCCCCTCTACCAGGTCTCTCCCCTCCCCCTGCTCACCATTTCCTATCTCCTCTGCCAGGCCTCTCCTCTCCTCCTGCACCTGCCTATCCTGTCCTACACCCTCCTCCAGGCCTCTCCCCTCCCCCTGCACCTTCTGACC
>JANIIK010007724.1:277500-287500 GCA_027704905.1 Muraenolepis orangiensis
TCTAGATCGCCTGCTTGATCCCTGAAGCAGAAGAAGAAGAAGAAGAAGAAGAAGAAGAAGTAGGGATCAAGAACGAAAAAAAAACTGTAAAGTTGTCTCACCGAAATCACTCCCTACTCCCTATGTAGTGAACATGGAGTGCTAAATCACTCCCTACTCCCTATGTAGTGAATATGGAGTGCTAAATCACTCCCTACTCCCTATGTAGTGAACATGGAGTGCTAAATCACTCCCTACTCCCTATGTAGTGAATATGGAGTGCTAAATCACTCCCTACTCCCTATGTAGTGAACATGGAGTGCTAAATCACTCCCTACTCCCTATGTAGTGAATATGGAGTGCTAAATCACTCCCAACTCCCTATGTAGTGAATATGGAGTGCTAAATCACTCCCTACTCCCTATGTAGTGAACATGGAGTGCTAAATCACTCCCTACTCCCTATGTAGTGAATATGGAGTGCTAAATCACTCCCTACTCCCTATGTAGTGAATATGGAGTGATAAATCACTCCCTCCTCACACTATAGTGAGTAGGGGAGTGATAAATCACAAAAAAGTCAAAACAAAACAAAATAAGCTTATCAACATTTCAATACATGTATAAGAATATCTAATGGCATGTGTTCAACACCACACAATGTCTGATTAACAAGCCAAGGCATACAACGGCTTGACCTGCGGTGAGACATACATCATTACTGATTAGGTCATTAACAAATTCACTTCAGACTTCATCTCCATGTGATGTCAAAGCATATGGCCCAAGGTGGCTCAACCGGTCCAGATGGCACCACCCATATGATGTCCCTGCAGGGACTCAGCAAGCCTTATTCAGACTGCAAAGTGCAGCTTAGAAAGCTACGCAAAAAGCAAACAGGAAATTCCTGAACTTAAAACGCTTGTCAAGATCACTGAAGCTGACCTGTGTGATGAATATTTGGCTAGGAGAAGGAATATGTTGATACCCCTAGGGGTACCCCTTTGTAGGTCCAGGTGCTACACATCTGGACGCTCAGGTGAGACTGAACAGGGCAGGTAGCTGTCAATCAGTGTGTGTGTGTGTGTGTGTGTGTGTGTGTGTGTGTGTGTGTGTGTGTGTGTGTGTGTGTGTGTGTGTGTGTGTGTGTGTGTGTGTGTGTGTGTGTGTGTGTGTGTGTGTGTGTGTCTGGCCTCATAGCTGATTTGCCTCCGTGGCAGACTCTGACCTCATAGCTGATTAGCCTCCGTGGCAGACTCTGGCCTCATAGCTGATTAGCCTCTGTGGCAGCCTCTGGCCTCATAGCCGATTGGCCTCCGTGGCAGCCTCTGGCCTCATAGCTGATTAGCCTCTGTGGCAGCCTCTGGCCTCATAGCTGATTGGCCTCTCTGGCAGCCTCTGGCCTCATAGCTGATTAGCCTCTGTGGCAGCCTCTGGCCTCATAGCTGATTAGCCTCTGTGGCAGCCTCTGGCCTCATAGCTGATTGGCCTCTTTGGCAGCCTCTGGCCTCATAGCTGATTAGCCTCTGTGGCAGCCTCTGTGGCAGCCTCTGGCCTCTGTGGACAACGTCCTCCGCTGTTGTCCACAATCCATTTATTTTGGCCTCTTTTTTTTTTTAACCCAGTTGCAGTTAAAGTAATAGGGCTAGAAGATAAATAATATATGAATGACAGTAAAAATGGTGTAGTACATTCACAGAGATTCAAGGAAGCCAATGCTTTTATGTACAAAATGAATAAACTTTAAAAAAACGAATTGAGTTGCAAAAGTTTGTTGAGTGTTCTGGTTGAAACTTGTTTGGGACTTGTGACACTCCTAATGTGTTACAGAGAAGGTTTTTGTTCTACTTATTTCTCATGTTCTTTATACACAGTTCATGTGAACAAATGCATCATAAATGCAGAATGTGTTGTAAAATAAGTAAAAGTAAGAAAATAAACTTCAACGTCTGTGAAGTCTTCTATACATGACGTGATAATCATATAAATGGTTTTATGTTTTGAACAAATGCTAAATAACATTGTGGGAGGTGTCCTGAAAATGATCATCAGTTCAGAGAGAGTATGAATCATAATTATATTATTCATACAATGAGTGGATTCTGATCCAGATCCACTCATCGCTTTGACATTAAAAGATGCAAGTTAAATAGTAATCATCAAAAACAACATCACTTTTACGAGAATCTTGAGCATGAAGTCAACGTTTCTTCTGCTTAGTCGCTTTCAAATATTTTAAAAATGTTAATTAAATGTCACGCTGAAACATTACCACTGTATAATAACTCCTATCGCTCCTTCGTATCCTTGTGCTTTTATAATCTATTGCTGATTGACAATCATTATAGATGACTTTTGTGCAAACTTAAGGTTAACCTCAAAGGCCTGAACAAAATGAGAACACAAATTCACACATCTGCATACACGCACACACACTTCTCGATGTCAGCAGTCAGTGGGTGAGCCTATTCTTATACAACATCTTATTAATGTCTCTCATCCATTGAAGTTACATGAGAAACTATAGAGGGCCCTCAATGATTCCCAAACCCTCACCAAAAGGCCCCTTTTGCCCTGTCTCCGAATGATCCATTTTTCTCCCAATGATCCATTTCTACCGTGGCACCGTAGAGAGCGTCCTGACGGGTGGCGTCGCCGTGTGGTACGGCAACACCACTGCACGGGACAAGGAAGACATCCAGAGGGTCGTGAGGACGGCAGAGAAGATCATCGGGCCATTTCCATTACTAAGGACGACAACCACCCTGGGCACCATCTCTTCTCCCCCCTACTGTCCAGTCGCAGGTTCCGCAGCATCCGTACAAGGACTACCAGGTTTAAGGATGGTTTTTATCCACAGGCAGTGCACCTACTGAACTGCGAGGAGTGCTGCCACTTTCATAACATTGTCATTAACATTACACTATCATAACATGTCATTAACATTACACTATCATAACATTGTCATTAACATTACACTATCATAACATGTCATTAACATTACACTATCATAACAATGTCATTAACATTACACTATCATAACATGTCATTAACATTACACTATCATACTTTGCTGGACTTTCTGGACTCTAAACAGTTACTGCACTGCACTGTATTCATGATGCTGCTGCACTACTGACACTTTAAATGTTTCTTTAATGATTCTTGCACAATTTAACACATCAGTCATTTTATTGTTCTTTTTATTGTTCCTTATATTGTGTACAGTATTTTTATTTCATAGTAAAGTGTTTTAGAAAATAAATACTGTGGGAGGGAATGGGGAGGAAGCATTCCATTAAAATGCATAAAATTGTTGTAAATGGCAAATAAAAATCTTGTATCTCAAGAATGCTTCCAAAAATCTCTTGATCCAGATTAGGATCAGATCTACGGTGATCCGGATTGGTATCCCGATACTTCATTAAATGTTCTTAAATTCATAATTAGTATTTAGCCTAAACCGTCACCAAGTTTTATGCAAATATGTTAGTAACTTAGTGAACTTTTTCACAATATGAGATAGTTTTTCCCGATGTCCCAATGCTAAAGAGGAATCCTTCATGAAAAGGATCCTGGACCCTGGCCCATAAGTAATCTAACCACCAAGTTTTCGTTCCAATTCCGTACATAACTGTTGAGTTGTCTTGCTAACAGACAGACAAACAGAAAAAACAAACAACCAAACAGACAAACAAACAGAGGTGAAAACATAACCTCCGCCCCATCTTCGGAGGCGGAGGTAAAAACACCATTTGTGAAGGTATACTCACAAAGCCCCCGACACTGAAACGCACGGGCCCAGGCCTCGGCGAAGCCACAAGGGCCTCTCTTGTTCTCCGAGTAACTTTCCAGCGAATCCCGGGGCCATCTCGTACGGTTGACCTTGCATAATGGCACTCGATTCATTTTCCTGTGGCCACGGCGCTGTGTCTTTTTGTAAGCGACCACTGTTGTCCCGGAGGACATTAAAGCCTTCTCGCTCGGCCAGGCAGCAGTAATCTTCAGACCTGTCTGCGCCGGCAGATGATTTAGTCGTCCCGGTGGGACGGCGTTGAGGAGACAAGAAAAGGGAAGTGTAGGAAGGGAGCAGCAGGAGGAGAAGAGGAGGAGGAGGAGGAGGAGGAGGAGGAGGAGGAGGAGGAGGAGGAGGAGGAGGAGGAGGAGGAGGAGGAGGAGGAGGAGGAAGAAGATGAACCAGACCTTAAACCTAAACACACACACACACACACACACACACAGTGACACGCTCGAGAAAGGAAGGAGGAGAATAAACGTGAGTGATGGAGAGAAAAAGAGACGTCCTCGGACACCGCAAGGTACAGAGAGAGAGAGAGAGGGAGAGAGAGAGAGAGAGAGAGAGAGAGAGAGAGAGAGGAGAGAGAGAGAGAGAGAGAGAGAGAGAGAGAGAGAGAGAGAGAGAGACACAGGTAGAGAGGATACAGAGAAGGTGGGAAACAGAGAGAGAGAGAGAGAGAGAGAGAGAGAGAGAGAGAGAGAGAGAGAGAGAGAGAGAGAGAGAGAGAGAGAGAGAGAGAGAGAGAGAGAGAGAGAGAGAGAGCCATGAAAAAGTTAAGTGAGTGTAGACTTAAGCAAAAGAGAAAGGAGAGGGAGAGGAAGAGAGAGAAAGACAGAGAGAAAGAGAGAGAGAGAGAGAGAGAGACAGAGAGAGACAGAGAGAGACAGAGGAGAGGAGGTAGGAGGGAGGAGGGAGGGAGGGAGGAGGGAGGGGAGTGGGGGTGGACACAAAGGATGGCGAGCAGAGAGACAAGGACAAAGCGTAACGGGAGGAGAGAGGAGGCTAAAGTCGGCCTCTGAAGGTGAGCGCAGGATGGGAGAGAGACCACTGCACCACTGCTCCCTCTCTCTCTTCCCAACCGTCCTTTGCCCTGTATATATATATATATATACTTACATGTGTATAGATATATATATAAATATACTTCTACAGTACTGCCACACCCTCCCCTCTCCCCCTGTGCTCAGGGAACACAGTCCTCTCCTGTCAGCCCACGGCCTCTTCCCGCTCCCACTCCCCCCCTCACCCACACACCCCCCCAACCCACCCCCCCCCTCCTCCCCCCCTCACCCACTCGGACCCACCCACCCACCCGCTCAACCCACCCCACCCCCACACCCTGCACCCCTCCCCCCCCCCCCGCCCCCCCCCATCTTCTGCTTCACAGGTAATTAAATGGATTTCCTGTCGTGTAGTCAGCGAGAGAACACGACCCGGCACTCTGCCGGAGCGTGTCCGAAGGCCCTCTGGAGGGGAGGGGGGAGGGGTGCCCCTCCCCAACAACCATCTGCATCTCGCTGTCCGGAGAGCGGAGAGGCTAGAGGCCCTAAACAAACACACACACACACACACACACACACACACACACACACACACACAACACACACACACACACACACACACACACACACACACACACACACACACACACACACACACACACACACACACACACACACACACACGGGGGCTAGCAGCTAAACACTCCTCCACCGCCAGCAGATACAGTCCACAGCGGTAATCAAGTGTGGGACCCCCCTCCCCCCCGGGAGAAAGGGCCCGGGACAGGGCCACCGGCGTGAAGGGAACACCCAAACAGGTCCAGACAACGGCTATACGGCTATGCTCTGCTTAGGGTCATTATCATGTAGTGTCTCGCAATTGCTACACACACACACACACACACACACACACACACACACACACACACACCACAGCAACACAAATCTAAGAAAACTTGTATTCAGAGCTTTGTGGATGGTGTCAAATGTCTGAATCTATGATCAAAAACATGCCAGACGAATCTCATGGATAAACAGAGCAGGCTGAAAGGAGGGCACGCGTTGACGCCTGTGAAGATGTGTTTTTGCATATATTAATCAGAAACTCAAATATTATTTTAGTTGGTCTAATGCAGAGGGCCTCCGAGTGAGCCCAGCATGGGAGATTTATATTACTATATTATATCACTATGTACGGACAGACCTTGGGGAGAGAAATCCAGATTCAGCTATTTGTCGAAATTTAACTCAATCCCAATTAGTGAAATGTAAAGCGCAAGCCAAGCATTGCGCAATTATTTGAATAAGTCTAAGACAAGCACATTTAGGGACAAGCCATGCGGGGGAAAAAAACGAAAGAAAACCACTTCAAAAAGTACGATGTTTCTCTCTGAAACCAGCGGTACGGCGAGGCGTGCCGTGTGCACACGCCAGCACCCATCACACCCCAGGCTGATCCTCTGAGCTGCGCTCTCTTCCGACACAAACAACACCCAGGTCTCCTTTTCTTCCCCCCCAAGACAAATATCTTCAAATACGGGAGACGACAAAGGGTACGACAGCCCTCACCTGGTAGGAGCGCTCTCACCCTCTCTCACCCCCCCCCACCTGCCGCCGCTACCCCCAGCCCCACCCCCCCCCCCCCCCCCCCCCCCCCACTGGGAAGAACTTAGCCTTAGCAGCGGAGCTTGAGTGCACTTCAAACCGAGGCCCAGACACTCGTGGTGGGTGGTGGTGGTGGTGGTGGTGGTGGTAGGTAGGCAGGCAGAGGCAGCGGTAGGTAGAGGCATGTCTCTCTTCTTCTGCCTCTACTTTGAGCACGTTGACACACACACACACACGCACGCACGCACACACACGCGCACGCACGCACTCACGCACACACACACACACACACACACACAAGACTTCATAACTCTGTCAAGGAGAGTAATTAAAGCTGACAGCTTGCTTATGGGCATGCAAGAGCACGGCTGCATGGGCCATCAGTCAAATACTTCGCCTTCAGAAACATGCAGAGAAACGCGGTCGGCCCGCGAGTTTCACGGGGAATCTTAGGTCTTATGAAGCCTTATGAATAACCCCCGCGGAAGGAAAAGTATGATATAGGATTTAGTTGTGTGAAACATTGGCCCAGGGTTTAGGATTTAGAGTAAGATAGCAATACCCCTATACATTGGCATTGCTTTGGATTTAATTACAATAAAGATGATAAAGATCATGAATAAGCAGCACGAAAGGAGACAGTGTGGGAAAATTGTAATATACTTTCTGTCTAAAACACGTGATATTTTTAAATTGGGTGAATCAATTCAACACACATGACTTGTGTGTGTGCCAAATGACACACACACACACACACACACCACTGGTTATCACAACCATATCTCCTTGCTCCAGCGTACTTTTTACAGATCAAATATTGTGCTCAAATCACAATATGGATATTGAATCTCGGATAATCATAAATTAATGAACGAATGAATGAATGCCGAATGATGACATTAAAACAATCAATGACAATAAATCCCTGAATTAAAATGTTCAAAAGGTATTATTATTATTCCTATCCTTGGGATACGTGGCTCAAGACAAAAGCAGATGGAAAAAGGGATGGTTCTCTCCAGGTCAGAGGTCACGGCGGGCGTCTCTCCTGCTGAAATCCACCGCTGTAGGGAGGCGGTTATCCCCCCCCTCCCCCCACGGCCTGGACGACCTTCCCATTAGCCGCCGGTCGAGATGAACCAATAGAAGCGGCGGCTCTCACTCAGCATTCATTAACTGGGAGAGCGTGTCGAGGCACAGGAAGCACGGCGAGGCGGCGAGGCGGCGAGGGGGTGAGGGGGTAAGGCGGCGAGGCAGCGAGGCAGGGAGGGGGTGAGGCGAGGCGGCGAGGGGGTGAGGGGGTAAGGCGGCGAGGCAGCGAGGCAGGGAGGGGGTGAGGCGAGGCTGGGGTGTGCAGTGCCTGCACATAAATCAGCCGCTGAGATGCCATCATCGAGGCTAAAGCAACCACCCACCGGGACCACCACTAACACTACCACCACTAACACCACCACCACCTCCACCACCTTCTCCACCACCTCCTCCACCTCCTCCACCTCCTCCTCCACCTCCTCCACCACCACCTCCTCCATCACTACTAACTCTACCACAACCTCCTCCTCCACCACCTCCACCACCAATACCACCTCCACTAACACCTCCACCACCTTCACCACCACCTTCACCACCACCAGCACCTTCACCACCACCTCCACCACCACTTCCACCACCACCACCTCCTTCACCACCACCTCCACCACCACTACTACCACCTCTAACCCTACCACCTCCTCCTCCTCCACCACCCCTCCACCCCCACCTCCCACTCCCGAGTCCTCTCACTAGTTGTGGGGGGGGGAGTATGCAAATGGTGACCTTGACCCAAATCAAATTTCTGGGCCCACGTTTGTTAATTGCAAACTACAGACCCCAGCACCCCAATCAACGGCCTTTTAAAGGAATTATTTCAGACTCGTTTTTCTGCAGCGCTCCGGGAAAAAAAATATGAAAGGCCAAGGAAGAAAAGGAAAAAAAAACACACACACACACACACGTCTGTGTTTGTGATGTGTGCGGTGACGGCAATTCCAAATGGTTAGCAGGAAGGACGGTGTGGACGGTGGGGACAGTGTGGACGGTGGGGACAGTGTGGAGGGTGGGGACAGTGGACAGTGTGGACAGTGGACAGTGTGGACGGTGTGGACGGTGGGGACAGTGGGGACGGTGGGGACAGTGTGGACGGTGGGACAGTGTGGACAGTGTGGACGGTGGGGACAGTGGGGACGGTGGGGACAGTGGGGACAGTGGGGACGGTGGGGAGAGTGGGGACAGTGTGGACGGTGGGGACAGTGGGGACGGTGGGGACAGTGTGGACGGTGGGGACAGTGGGGACGGTGGGGACAGTGTGGACGGTGGGGACAGTGGGGACGGTGTGGACAGTGGGGACAGTGTGGACGGTGGGGAGAGTGGGGACGGTGGGACGGTGGGGACAGTGTGGACGGTGTGGACGGTGGGGACAGTGTGGAGGGTGGGGACAGTGGGGACGGTGGGGACGGTGGGGAGAGTGGGGACAGTGTGGACGGTGGGGACAGTGGGGACGGTGGGGAGAGTGGGGACAGTGTGGACGGTGGGGACAGTGGGGACGGTGGGGACAGTGTGGACGGTGGGGACAGTGGGGACGGTGGGGACAGTGTGGACGGTGGGACAGTGGGGACGGTGTGGACAGTGGGGACAGTGTGGACGGTGGGGAGAGTGGGGACGGTGGGGACGGTGGGGACAGTGTGGACGGTGTGGACGGTGGGGACAGTGTGGAGGGTGGGGACAGTGGGGACGGTGGGGACGGTGGGGAGAGTGGGGACAGTGTGGACGGTGGGGACAGTGGGGACGGTGGGGACAGTGGGGACGGTGGGGACAGTGGACAGTGTGGACGGTGGGGACGGTGGGGACGGTGTGGACAGTGGGGACAGTGTGGACGGTGGGGAGAGTGGGGACGGTGGGGACGGTGGGGACAGTGGGGACGGTGGGGACGGTGGGGACAGTGGGGACGGTGGGGACAGTGGGGACGGTGTGGAGAGTGGGACGGTGGGGACGGTGGGGACAGTGGGGACGGTGGGGACAGTGGGGACGGTGGGGACAGTGTGGACGGTGGGACAGTGGGGACGGTGGGGACAGTGTGGACGGTGGGGACAGTGGGGACGGTGTGGACAGTGGGGACAGTGTGGACGGTGGGGACAGTGGGGACGGTGTGGACAGTGTGGACGGTGGGAGAGTGGGGACAGTGTGGACGGTGGGGATGGTGGGGACAGTGGGGACAGTGTGGACGGTGGGGACAATGGGGATGGTGTGGACGGTGGGACAGTGTGGACGATGTAGATGGTGTGGATAGTGGACAGTGTGGATGGTGTGGACAGTGTGGACGATGGAGACAGTGTGGACGGTGTAGATGGTGTGGACGGTGTAGATGGTGTGGACGGTGTGGACGGTGTAGATGGTGTGGACGGTGTGGACGGTGTAGATGGTGTGGACGGTGTAGATGGTGTGGACGATGTGGACGGTGTAGATAGTGTGGACGGTGTAGATGGTGTGGACAGTGTGGACGATGGGGACAGTGTGGACGGTGTAGATGGTGTGGACAGTGTGGACGGTGAGATGGTGTGGACAGTGTGGACGGTGTAGAT
>JANIIK010007724.1:295000-300000 GCA_027704905.1 Muraenolepis orangiensis
TGCCTAATATAAAACACCATATTGCATCAATACTACAATACTTACCCTGTTTACATCCCTACTGCACCTTTGTATGAATATATATACGTTCTTGTTTCCACCGCAATACGTCCATATATATTTTTACTCTTATTTAAATCTGTTTATTTTGTTTAGTTTTTAAATAATTAGTATTTCCAATGGCTGTATTGTGTGTAAAGAGTGACAGTGAGGATTGCAATGCTATTTTCGGATTCAGATTCGATGTTTAGTTTGCAACATTGCCGTCGCTCCTTTATTTATCTATTTATTTTTAATGTTTCACTTCATTTTTATTTCTATGACTATTTCACCTCCATCTCTTTCCCATGTCCTACCGGTGCTATTTCGGGGGGGGGGGGGGGGAGGGGGGGGGGGGACGCAAAGGGTAAATTATGAAGGGTTTAGGTTGCTTAGTCCGCAAGCAAGGGATTCAAATGAAAGGAGAATTAGGAGGCGGCGTTTTGAAAGGTCAATGGAGTATAATTTAATGACTCTGTTATTAGTAATTACCTGATGACGTGTGCAGCTGGTTTGGTATTTGGTCGGAGTCACACGTCAACATGATAACATTATAGGTACAACTTATACAGAGCTAAACATATCGTTTAAGTATTTAAATGCAACATATTTGTATATATTTAGCATTTAAGAAAGAAAGGGCAAGGACGATTGAACACAACTCGGTGGTTCTAGGTTTCTTTCTTGCATTTTAAATGTGTAACCACACGACACACGTCAATCAAACGTTAGTTAGTTAGTTATCATCTGTTACCATCATTTAACATTATTATTCAACCATGTAACCATATGGTCTTAACTAGTTCCACTTCAGCCTTCATTTAAAAGACGCAGGCTCGCTGAGCATCTAATGCACACGTGAGGAATGTCGCATATTTGACCTTGATTGCAAAAAAAATCAACAGCAAAAAAGTTCGAAAATGAGCTTTGAATATGTTTATTTTGTTTCTGTGGAACGATAAATAAATAGCTTCTTTGATTGGTGGTTAACGATGTGTACCAGTGACTCAGAGAGACGAGGCCTCGTGTCCTCATCCACCGCAACCTCATAAAGTACATCTGTACGTTTTCTCTGTGCTAATGAATGCATGGCAGTCTCCTTGTACCACCTCGATTCACTACATATCATCAATGGCATTCGAATGCACACGGAGGGAGGGAGGGAGGGAGAGAGAGAGAGAGAGAGAGAGAGAGAGGAGAGAGAGAGAGAGAGAGAGAGAGAGAGAGAGAGAGAGAGGAGAGAGAGAGAGAGAGAGAGAGAGAGAGAGAGAGAGAGAGAGAGAGAGAGAGAGAGAGAAAGGAGCATGATACAAAGAGGGAGAGAGAGAGACACACACACACACAGAGAGAGAGAGAGAGAGAGAGAGAGAGAGAGAGAGAGAGAGAGAGAGAGAGAGAGAGAGAGAGAGAGAGAGAAGAGAGAGAGAGAGAGAGAGAGAGAGAGAGAGAGAGAGAGAGAGAGAGAGAGAGAGCATGATACAAAGAGGGAGAGAGAGAGACACACACACACACACACAGAGAGAGAGAGAGAGAGAGAGAGAGAGAGAGAGAGAGAGAGAGAGAGAGAGAGAGAGAGAGAGAGAGGAGAGAGAGAGAGAGAGAGAGAGAGAGAGAGAGAGAGAGAGAGAGAGAGAGAGAGAAAAAGAGCATGATACAAAGAGGGAGGGAGAGAGACACACACACACACACACAGAGAGAGAGAGAGAGAGAGAGAGAGAGAGAGAGAGAGAGAGAGAGAGAGAGAGAGAGAGAGAGAGAGAGAGAGAGAGAGAGAGAGAGAGAGAGAGAGAGAGAGAGAGAAAAAGAGCATGATACAAAGAGGGAGAGAGAGAGAGACACACACACACACAGAGAGAGAGAGAGAGAGAGAGAGAGAGAGAGAGAGAGAGAGAGAGAGAGAGAGAGAGAGAGAGAGAGAGAGAGAGAGAGAGAGAGAGAGAGAGAGAGAGAGAGAGAGAGAGAGAGAGAGACAGGGAGAGACAGAGCCACAGCACTTCCCTGTTGATTTTTTTGTCCACATCAATGATTCAACTAATTAATTTCTATCTATTAATATTCATGCACGGGGGGGAAAAAAATGATTCATTAATGAAAGGACAGAATTGAATAGATCTTTTTTGCCACATTTCATGAGTGTTTTGACAGCACTGCCTCCCATCTGGAGAAGGCGCAGCGAGCGGCGACAGACCTCTTATGAATATTGAAATGCACCCTCCGTCCGTCCAGGAAAAAAAGAAAGCAGCACTTTTTTTTTGCACTGAATTACCGCAGCGAAAAAACCTCGGAATGAATTTACGGTCCGCCGCCTCGCCGCCTCGCCGCCTCGCCGCGGCGCCTGACGTTACGTTGACGTGATGTCGGTTTTATTCTGGAAGGTTTAGGATTTTTTTTTCACAGCGGCTTCTATCCAGTATGCATACACAAGCCCATACAGTCAAGAGAGCCACCAGAACTTTATTTGTCACATACTCCCGGATTCAGTGAAATGAAAGTGGCAGTGCCATGCAAAATGTGCAAAATACTTATAATAGAAAATAGAAAAATTGCAGTAAACTATGTGTATACAAATATATAAAATAGAGTCAATGCAACAGTATTTCAATAAGTTGGGATAAATATGAGTGTAAGTATACGGTTATTTATGTGTACATAAAATTAGTAGTTATTATTAGCAAATTTGTAGAAACTAAGTTGACTAATTAGGCAATGGATGTGAACTCCCCACTATAGTGATTATGTTCATATTTGTATTTGCGATAACATCGCGATATCTTTTGAAGATGATTTACTTATTTAGCTGACGCTTTATTACAAAGCAACTCACACAGTCTACAAGTAGACTTTTATGATCAATATCATTACGTAGGCCATCGGGGATCAAACCTGGAACCTTTCATCCGGGAGTTAAACTACCGTCGGCGCTAGACTAGTCCTGTCCCTGACACACACATTGTTTATCTACTAAATCTATAGAACAACAAATATAGAATATGCAGCAAGACAATTATGACCCAAATTGCCTTTTGTCTCCTGGGAATTGTTCTTATGTGTTGGGGTTTTTAAATGTGGCCTTGTGCTTCAGTTCTCTTGATCAGGGTTTATTATGCTAATTGTTGTCTTATCTGGTAGCTTGTTCTCTCCTAGCTCAGTTTGTTGTCCTGCCGGTCGGACAGAGGCAACACGGCTTGTTTTGGTTCCTAAGCGTGTCGAGCATGAAGGCGGCGTTAGCCAACCGGCGCCACCGGCTGCCCTGGGGCTCACTGTTACTTATCCGTTTGATCTTTAATGTGTTGTGTGTGTGTCTGTGTGTGTATCTGTCTGTGTGTGTCTTTGTGTGTATCTGTGTGTGTGTGTTTTCTCATGCTCTCCTCCCAAGGATAGCCTCCTGTTTGATATACCCTTCTTAAGACGGTGAGACCTTTGCTCCCCTGAACTTGGGTGAGTCTGGTTAATATTCAGAAAATAACACAATAATTGAAAAGAAGAAGTTAGAATTCACCACACATGTGTGTGTGTGTTGCTAGCGTTGCCACTTAAGCCCCACTACATGCTAATCCGACCCTAAAGTCGCCAATATTGTTTTTTGCTGCAGGCGTGTAGACATAGCTGCGAACAAAGGAAATAGTCAGTATTAAATCGAGGCAAAAGACAATGTTATTTATTTTTATCTTTTACAAAACATGATTTTTATTGAACATGTCGTCAAAGATGAAACCCACACACCGCATCTCGCAGTGTGCGTCTAAGCTCCGTTCCCTGACGATCCGTTCCGGGAGCGGAGACGCTTGCTTGTTGTTGTTCTTCGCTATTTTTCGACTTTTTTTCCGGATTTTCCGCGAGCGCTAATGACTTGACCTCCCGGGCGGCCGGCAGCAGATACTTACCAGAGTCTTTTAAGCGCTAAGCTCCCCATATGATTAAAGTTGTCCCGGTGTCAGTGGAGGGTATGTCTGAGGGGTTGTATGTACATCTTTATCCCCCCCGGTTTAACACCACGTGGGCCCACGGAGACACTGGGCGGAGGACCAGTCGGACTCCTGCGTTCACACAATGAGACGTCACCCCACAGCCCCACCAGGTGGTCTGACCCTTACAACAGGGGAGCGCTGACCTTGTGTGTCTGACCAGTCACACAGTCATACTGTAACACTGTCAGTGTTACACACAGTTACACTGACATACAGTCAAACTGTCATAGAGTATCGCAATAACACAGTAACACAGTCATACACTAACAGTAACACAGTTACACTATAATACAGTCATACAGTCATAGAGTAACATAGTAACACAGTTACACTATAATACAGTCATAGAGTAACACAGTTACACTATAATACAGTCATACAGTCATACAGTCATAGAGTAACATAGTAACACAGTTACACTATAATACAGTCATAGAGTAACACAGTTACACTATAATACAGTCATAGAGTTACACAGTAATACAGTAACACAGTCATACAGTAACAGTAACACAGTTACATTATAATACAGTCATACAGTCATAGAGTCACACAGTAACACAGTAACACTATAATACAGTCATACAGTCATACAGTCATACAGTCATAGAGTAACATAGTAACACAGTTACACTATAATACAGTCATAGAGTAACACAGTTACACTATAATACAGTCATAGAGTTACACAGTAATACAGTAACACAGTCATACAGTAACAGTAACACAGTTACATTATAATACAGTCATACAGTCATAGAGTCACACAGTAACACAGTAACACAGTAACACTATAATACAGTCATACAGTCATACAGTCATACAGTCATACAGTCATATAGTTACACAGTCATACAGTAACACTGTCAGTAACACAGTTGCACTATAGTACAGTCATACAGTAACAGTAACACAGTTACACTATAAGACAGTCAAACAGTAACACAGTTACACTATAATACAGTCAAACAGTAACACAGTTACGCTATAATA
>JANIIK010007724.1:332500-335000 GCA_027704905.1 Muraenolepis orangiensis
CGGTGACCTTTCCAGGAGATAAGATGGTCATGAAGGTCATTCCTCCTTCCACATCTCTCCCCCACCCTCTCTCTCTCTCTCTCTCCCCCAGCCTCTCTCTCTCCAGCCTCTCTCTCTCTTTCCACCCCCTACGCAGAGGCAGAGTGGGGTGTGCAGAATCAGGAGGGGGGGGGGAAATGTGTTTGTTTGCTCACGCACCACCAACCCCACCCCAACCCCTGTGAGAGAGAGAGAGAGAGAGAGAGAGAGAGAGAGAGAGAGAGAGAGAGAGAGAGAGAGAGAGAGAGAGAGAGAGAGAGAGAGAGAGAGAGAGAGAGAGAGAGAGAGAGAGAGAGAGAGAGAGGCTCCCAGGGAGAAGACAGACGGGGAGTCAGAGTCACAGCGGGGGGGGGGGGGGGGGGGGTAGGGGGGGCCTGACGGGATGACGACTGTCAGCCTGACCTTTTCCCAGATGCATGGAGGGGTCAGGAGGAGGCGCAGCTCGTGGACCCTGGTGTCGGCGTGGTAACCAGAGAGAGAGAAAGAGAGAGAGAACCGGTGCGGCGGCATCGCATCGTCCCGGTGGCCGCATCACCATCTTGTTTGTGTGGAGTGACAGCGGGGGGGGGGGGGGGGGGGGGGGGGGGGGGAGGATGGGGGAGGATGGGAGGGAGACGCCTCCCAGGAAGAGGGGAGGAGGTGGCGGGGGGTGGGTGGGGGGCAGGAGATTGCGTCTCTGTTATTCCTCGCTTGAGAAAGGTTACCGGGGAGGGAAGGGAAGGAACCAATTGGAATTCAGATTCTCCTCCCGCTTGCCGCCTAACGGGGGGAGATGAGAGCCGCCATGACAACCCACCAGTCCTCTCCCACCCTCCCCCCACCCGCCCCCCCCGGCCCACCCTCCCCCCTCTCCCCCTTTCTCCGCTGTGTCTCGTACGACGGTGTCTCGGTGTTTGTTTTAGTTTTTATTTTATTTTAAGGAAATAATCGTCCCCTGGCCACCCCGAGTGGCGGGAGATATTGTTAACCAACGCGTGGCTAACTAACTAATGGCGGTAAATACTTTTCCTATTCGCCAGCTGTTTTTTTTTCTCTCCCCGTTGCCTGCGCTCGGCGTAATGAGGTAAACCTAGCGATACCTCCACCGCTTGTCTTTATCTCCGCTCGTCCCCCGGCTCCCACTGAAAAGAAATTACAAGCTTCATTTACTTTCAATTGAAAAGTTTGGTTCCTACAGCGTGTTTTTTCCGATTATTATGTTTTGGGGGGGGGGGGGACTTTTTTTTTCTTTTTCTTTTTCTCTCTCGATAAAATATGTTTAATGGCCGCCCGCCCGTGTTTAACGGAGGAATGGCGTCAAGAGTGTGCGTTTTTCCTAGCCTAAAAGCATCATCGTGGAGACACGCTAGGTTGGTCGCTTTATGCTTTATTGTTTTAATTTATTGTTTTATTAAAAAGATGAAAGACCGAGGCCCACCACCACCACCACCACCACCCACACCTCCTCCCACAGCCTTCTCTCCACCCAGCCCTCCGTGGACGTAGGTTGAACAAAGCGATGTCGACGCCTTGCTTCATAGCTCATAACCTTGAAGTTGGTAAATAAATAATTAAACTCTCCAGATTAGGTCTTATCTTGAGTAAAGATGTAGCAGGGCCATGAGCTCCAGAGGGGCGTAGAGGTGAAGGAGATAACTCTCTCTCTCTCTCTCTCTCTCTCACCTATCCCTGTGTGTGTGTGTGTGTGTGTGTGTGTGTGTGTGTGTGGTGTGTGTGTGTGTGTGTGTGTGTGTGTGTGTGTGTGTGTGTGTGTGTGTGTGTGGTGTGTGTGTGTGTGTGTGTGTGTGTGTGTTCACTTGGGAAGGAGAGGACACCTTTTAATTCTCTAGTTTGTCCTGTGTTTGTGAGAGAGAGAGAGAGAGAGAGAGAGAGATGGAGAGAGAGAGAGAGAGAGAGGAGAGAGAGAGAGAGAGAGAGAGAGAGAGAGAGAGAGAGAGAGAGAGAGAGAGCATCCCTCAGTGTCCTTATCGTGGCATCACATCTCTGCTCTTGATAAAGTGGAGGAGTCGAGACGACTTTAACAAATAGTCAATTGTGAAAACATCAATTTAAAGTTATTTCGGAATAACCGCTCATCTGTTTTCCTTCATACTGCGAAGATGAGTTGGGAGATAAGGTGAGGGAGCTAACCTTTACTCAAATATTGGACACTTCTAAGTCAACTCTACTGGTAAAAAAGATTTAACATTCATTTCAAATAATCAAAATGAATGTTTGAATTCACATCTAAGTACTTCCCTATACCCGCAACAACGATGTATAGAAAATACTAAAAGGCTGATATGCTATAACGCTGAGATGAAGAAGAACAATATGAGAAACATATGGCTACTGTTGATATCTATTTATGTCTTGTTTTTCTCCCTCCATTTTACACCAAAAAGAAACCACAATCACGTCATGGAAATGATGAATTATTTACGATCAGTGGAACACGGTTTTCATGAGCGCTCTCTTTCCA
>JANIIK010007724.1:340000-342500 GCA_027704905.1 Muraenolepis orangiensis
GTGTGTGTGTGTGTGTGGTGTGTGTGTGTGGTGTGTGTGGTGTGTGTGTGTGTGTCCTTCTGTATGGGTGTGTGTATGTGTGTGTATATCTGTATGTACTGTATGTGTGTGGGTGTGTATTTCTCTATGTGTGTGTGTGTGTGTGTGTGTGTGTGTGTGTGTGTGTGATCATTCTAACCATCCCTGCTCCTCTTTATGGAGTAAAGTGTTCCAATGTTGACCCCGCGTTGACCTCATCTCTCCTGCATGAGTTGGGCTGGAGGCTCCTCCAATCAGAAGCACCGCATGGAAAACCAATCAGAGAACCATCATCACTTCACCAGTGGAGTAAGGCAGAGTGTGTGTGAGTGTGTGTGTGTGTGTGTGTGTATGTGTGTGTGTGTGTGTGTGTGTGTGTGTGTGTGTGTGTGTGTGAGTGTGTGTGTGGCGGGGGGGGTTGGGAGGTAGAGGTAGGACGTGTGGTATAATGGCTGCTTGTCTTGGCCCCCAGCAGGGTTCCTCTCTGGGTATAATAGGCTTTACATGTTTAATTAACACTCTGTTCACCACTGCAGCGCTCTGTCACTCTCTCTCTCTCTCTCTCTCTCTCTCTCTCTCTCTCTCTCTCTCTCTCTCTCTCTCTCTCTCTCTCTCTCTCTCTCTCTCTCTCTCTCTCTCTCTCTCTCTCTCTCTCTCAACTCTCTCTCTCTCACACAGAGAGTTAACGGCTTTGCAGGCGTCCCGATGTGGCGGGAGACCGACACACCGGTCACCCATCACCCACCCATCACCCACCCATCACCCCTCACAGAAGTCACCCCAGGGGATTCTGGGAAAGGTAGCGGGGTATAGCGCCAGACCTCGGTGTGGAGTTCACAGCTTGTTGTGGGGGGGGGGGGGGGGTGGGGGGAGGGAGGGGGACAAGCTGACACCCCCCCCCCCCCCCCACCCGTCCTGGTGAAACCTAGAATTAGCCAGCGGTGTGTAATTAGAGGAGTGGTCACACGTTGGGATTTTATGAATGAGTGACTCTGCGGTTTGTTTGTTTCTTAATCACCTCGCCGGCGCCGGACGGCGTGCCGTCGCAATATGCTCCGTTCTCCTCGCCATGCACACAGCAGACCTCTCCTCCCCGGGCCTCCTGCCTTAATTAAGGCCGAGGCGGGAGGAGGGAGGAGGAGGAGGAGGAGGAGGAGGAGGAGGAGGAGGAGGAGGAGGAGGAGGAGGAGGAGGATCCCTCCCCTCCCCATGTGCCACTAGCTGGCGGCGGGAAGAGGAGTGAATGTGTTTGCTTGACGGTGTGGATGAGGTTTCCGGAGCGTTAAAACCCTGACCCATTTAGTGATCTGCCGACCAGCCAATCGCGGCTTTGCTGGAAGATTACAGTCCCAACTCCCCGGGGAGCTGGGCCCCCGCAGCCCCAAAGACGCTCTCTCTTGCCGTGTGTCATGACCTGGTGTCTAACCCGCTATACCTGCTCCTACTCCTGTCATCCATAGTACCTCTATAGTATATTTACTGCTTTAGTTCCACTCTGTGGTAGGAGGAAAAACGGGTTATCAGTTAAACAGTTAAAGGGTGGCAGGATAGATAGCTCAGTCTGGCTCAGGCTTGTGTACCCGGAGGGTCGCCGGTGCAAGTCCCCGAACTGGTACTAGGGAGGTGGAGGTGCCAGTTCTCCTCCTTGGCACTGTGGAGGACCTTACCCTGCCCTTGAGCAAGGCACCAGACCCTCTCCGTCGGAGAACCACCAGAACCGGCTGGCGAGCGGCAGGGCGTATCCGGTACAGGAATCCCGCCGTGGTGGTCGTCCCGTCCTCCTCCTCCTCTCCTCCTCCTCCTCCTCCTCCTCCTCCTCCCTCCTCTTCCTCTCCCTACACAGAGCTGCTGATGCTTTGCTCGGCCTCAAAGCTCCCCAGTGAGCGCTGAGGCTAGCGGCTTCCAGCGGTGGTGTTCTCTCTCTCTCGTCTGGCCTTCCCCAGGCCTGTCACTCACACGCCGGTGCGGCGCTGTGTTTGTTTCAAGGTAGCGTCTTCCTCCTTCTTCTTCTCCTTCTTCTTCTTCTTCTTCTTCCTCTTCTTCTTCTTCCTGCGTGTAGCGAATGGCGGGCGGTGGGAAACGGAACCCCCCCCTCAAACAGCCGCCCGCTGCTGTCTCTCCTTGGCTTTGTGATGCCGTGTGAAGGCCCTTCAATCCATCTAAAAAAAAATCAACATACAGTTGTAGTTATGAATAACTAGCATCTAGACGCTAGTCGTCGCTTTCGATGTGAGTCTCTCACCGTGTCTTTACAGCTTCAGCTTGCTTAGATCATCGTGGTGGAAGGTGGAGCCGCGTCGTCCGGCGACTGCGGGGCGGTTGCTGGTTCCATCCCCGGCCCCTCGTAGGTACCTGTATGCCTGAGCCAAGACACCTAATCCTCACTGCTGCCTCGCACGGTTGACCCTGCCGCCGTGTGAATGAACGTGTGTGTGAACGTGTGAGTGAATGTGTGTGTGAACGTGTGTGTGAACGTGTGTGT
>JANIIK010007725.1:0-2500 GCA_027704905.1 Muraenolepis orangiensis
CTTCCCTGGAGACAACCGAGGCAGATGCTATCGATGAAACTTGGTGTGTGTGTGTGTGTCACTGTTTGTGCGCATGTGTGTGGGCGTACGTGTGTCACTGTGTGTGTTTGATCAACTGGTGAAGATCAATAGGACGTGTGGGGGGGGAGGAGGAAGTGAGAAACTTTCTTCTGAATGGCTCCCCCTCCCCTTTCGGTCTCAAATCTCTTAGTGTGTGTGTCACACGCACGTCATCCTGGAGCCAGGATCGCTGTCACCTGTCTGCTCACATCACACACACACACACACACACACACACACACACACACACACACACACACACACACACACACACACACACACACACACACACACACACACACACACAAATGCCAAATCCTAGAGCTGACAGGCCATGGTGTTGCTGTCCAAAGCCTATGTTATCGAAGCCTATGTTGTGTCCTTCAGTAATTGTCAGAATCAGAAAGTGGTTTATTGCCATATTCCGTTGTAAAAACAGGCGTTGGAATGAGTATGAGTGTATGTGTGGGTGTATGAGGGCTGGGTCCAGTGGGGGGGGGGTCTTCATTGTTATGCAAATAGTCCACCGATGGCCCTATGCCAGAAACCTGCAGACGGAACAATCGTTAGAAGGTTTTTTAACGGGTTTTAAAATCCGGGTCTCCATTCAGTAAGAGGAAACATCCCCACACGTAGCTCAGAATAGATGGTGTGCCCCGAGTGGCTATCGTGCGCTCTGCTTCAGCCACACGGAATGAGATTCCTATTCATACCGTTTGTTTGTTTGTTTGTTTGTTTGTTTGTTTGTGTTCTCCTCCCCAAAGGAGTCCAAGTCATCGACGGGCCGGTCCAGCATGTCGCGCTGCCGGAGCTCGGTGGCGGCCCCGGCCGACGAGCAGCCCCACATCGGCAACTACCGGCTCCTCAAGACCATCGGCAAGGGGAACTTTGCCAAGGTCAAGCTGGCGCGACACATCCTAACCTGCAAGGAGGTGAGCGGCACACCCGGCCCGCCCGGCGGGCCCCGTCGCAGAGAGATTAGGGGATCGTGTGGATGACGTGGCGTTCATTCATCCGCATGCAATTCAAGTTGATCTCCCCCCCCCCCCCCCCCCCGCAGAGAAGCATGTGACCGGTTATCGCGATCGCACTTTCTTATTGGCTGGAAACGGGTGGGGCGGTGGATGTCTTGCAATTGCCGCGTTCCCCAGAGACGATGCGATCTCTTCTCGTTTAGTTTTGACTTTAAGGGTTTGTTTACGCCGTTTTGTATTCTGGAGTAAAATATTTCTCCTGGTATCTATTGAAGCAACTCTGTGAAACACCGTAAAAAGACTTATTTAGTGTAAATGGTGAGATACCCACAGTATTTATGAGGGAATACCGTGTAGGACTATGGGCCGGCCCGTAGGGCAGGCGTTGGCTAACGTTTACCGGCACCGGGAACCGCTAACGCAGAGTTACCCATGAGTCTCATCTGCAGTTCAAAACCTTGTACAACAATGTTGGTCTTCAACAGAACAGGGAAAACACAGCTGTCACAGTCATCACACACTGCAGCAGCATCGTGCGTGCGTGCGTGCGTGCGTGCGTGCGTGCGTGCGTGCGTGCGTGCGTGCGTGTGAAACGTCCATGGGTGGAGCTCGAAATGTGTGACCGCTCCGTGCCTGACACCCTGATAACACACTCCATGTGACTCCCGGCTGCACTCACGTACACACACACAGCCACAGAGAGAGAGAGAGAAACTGAAGGAGTCAGATGGAGGGCGAGTCTGACAGACCAGTAGGAGTGGAGAAGTGACACACACACACAAATAGAGGTGTTCGCTCTCTCTCTCTCTTTCTCTCTCTCTCTCTCTCTCTCTCCCTCCCTCCCTCCCTCCATCAGCAGTGATTTAACCGCATTTAAACCAATATCTTATTTTCAATTGGCTTCCCGAGCATGAAAACGGAGCAACGTGAGGACGTAGCAACGTGAGGACGTAGCAACGTGAGGACGTAGCAACGTGAGGACGTAGCTATGGCCTTGACGGGGACCATACTTTGAGTGGAGGAAAAAGTAAACGTAGCAGTGGGTATTATAATAGGATAATTAATGTCTCTGTTGGGTTTGTGTCGGCTTGGTTCTGCCATCTGTTCGTTTGTTGACAACGCCACATTATAACATGGCTTTGTACACGCCACTGTGTGTGTGTGTGTGTGTGTGTTTAAGAACCCACAGCTTTTGTTCTCACATTCCTCCACCTGGAAGTGTGCGTTTTTAGTGACGTCACAATTCAAACCCACCTATCGCCGGCCAACATGCAAAGTTGCACCGGTACAAGGGTGTGTGTGTGTGTGTGTGTGTGTGTGTGTGTGTGTGTGTGTGTGTGTGTGTGTGTGTGTGTGTGTGTGTGTGTGTGTGTGTGTGTGTGTGTGTGTGTGTGTGTGTGTGTGTGTGTGTGTGTGTGTGTGTGTGTGTGTGTGTGTGTGTGTGTGTGTGTGTGTGTGTGTGTGTG
>JANIIK010007725.1:7500-10000 GCA_027704905.1 Muraenolepis orangiensis
TCTGTCCTTCTCCTCTCTTCGTCACTCCTCTCCCTCTCCTCTCCTCTCCTCTCTCTCGCTCCTTCTGTCCTTCTCCTCCTCTCTTCGTCACTCCTCTCCTCTCTCTCTCTCCTTCTGTCCTTCTCCTCCTCTCTTCGTCACTCCTCTCCCTCTCCTCTCCTCTCTCTCTCTCTCCTTCTGTCCTTCTCCTCCTCTCTGCGTCACTCCTCTCCCTCTCCTCTCCTCTCTCTCTCCTTCTGTCCTTCTCCTCCTCTCTTCGTCACTCCTCTCCTCTCTCTCTCCTTCTGTCCTTCTCCTCCTCTCTTCGTCACTCCTCTCCCTCCTCTCCTCTCTCTCTCTCCTTCTGTCCTTCTCCTCTCTTCGTCACTCTTCTCCCTCTCTCTCTCTCCTTCTGTCCTTCTCCTCCTCTCTTTGTCACTCCTCTCCTCTCCTCTCTCTCTCCTTCTGTCCTTCTCCTCCTCTCTTCGTCACTCCTCTCCCTCCTCTCCTCTCTCTCTCTCCTTCTGTCCTTCTCCTCCTCTCTTCGTCACTCTTCTCCCTCTCTCTCTCTCCTTCTGTCCTTCTCCTCCTCTCTTCGTCACTCCTCTCCCTCTCTTCTCTCTCTCTCCTTCTGTCCTTCTCCTCCTCTCTTCGTCACTCCTCTCCCGCTCTCCAGATCGTGTCTGCAGTGCAGTATTGTCATCAGAAGTGCATAGTACACCGAGATCTCAAGGTGAGTGGTATTGAACGCACACACACACACACACACACACACACACACACACACACACACACACACACACACACACACACACACACACACACACACACCACACACACACACACACACACGCTGGGCTTTCACCAGGGTTTCTCTTCACGTCTACACTCACTCAGTCTCGCTCTCTCTCTCTCTGTCTGTCTGTGCGCGCGGTGGTCACAGTTGACATTATTTGACGTGTGTGGTAAGGTCAACCCACTTCCAACCCACACCCCAATACACATACACACTTCATCACAAAATCACTGTGCAACAACCGATCTGAAAGATGATGTAATGCTCTCTGAAGACACACACAATATACAACATTTTTTAGTTTTGGTTTTGTGCATTCAGAGTGCCTCTCGCTCGCTCTCTCTCCCTCTCCCTCTCTCTTTTTCTCTGTTTACTTTCTACATTAACCGGTAGCAGCAACCTTTGAATGTGCATAAACATGTGTGCACAGCAGCACACAGGAGGGGCTGTGTCACCGTGCACACTCTGGTAGCATTAGGAGTCATAAAGCCTCTTAGTGGTGCCGGGGCCGACCTGTCTGCTGCTCATTTCCATGATTACTAACACACTGACCACTCTACCGTCCCTAATGAGCACACGCACTGAAACACATACACTCACACTCAAACAGACACACACTCACACTGAAACACACACACACACTCACACTGAAACAGACACACACTCACACTGAAACACCACTCACACTGAAACAGACACACACTCACACTGAAACAGACACACACTCACACTGAAACACACTGAAACAGACACACACTCACACTGAAACACACACACACACTCACACTGAAACAGACACACACTCACACTGAAACACACACACACTCACACTGAAACAGACACACACTCACACTGAAACACACACACACTCACACTGAAACAGACACACACTCACACTGAAACACACACACACTCACACTGAAACAGACACACACTCACACTGAAACACACACACACACTCACACTGAAACAGACACACACTCACACTGAAACACACACACACACTCACACTGAAACACACACACTCACACTGAAACACACACACACTCACACTGAAACACACACACACACTCACACTGAAACACACACACACTCACACTGAAACAGACACACACTCACACTGAAACAGACACACACTCACACTGAAACACACACACACACTCACACTGAAACACACACACACTCACACTGAAACACACACACACACACACCATCCTTTCACTGATGGTGACAGCTGGACTGGGCTGAATCCTGATGCCTGAAGGAATTTCATTAAGTTAACACTAAGTTGCGGTAATGATTTGAAGACTTCCCCCTGATCAATTGTTCCACTGGTGTTAGTTTCTCTCACACACACACACACACACACACACACACACACACACACACACACACACACACACACACACACACACACACACACACACACACACACACACACACACACACACACACACACACACACACCACACACACACACACACACACACACATATCCGCACAGCTGCCGAGACTGTATTGTGAGCAAAGTGTAAAGTCGCTGCTAGCACCTGTTGCTAGGCAACCCTTGCCTCCCTGCTCGCTCTCGCCAAGTTTTTTTCCAGAATAACTATGCACACGTGTGTGTGTGCGTGCACCCACACACAAACACGGACTCGACACTCTTCCTGACATCCTTAGGTGGACGTGACCCATCTCCGTGTGTGTGCGTGATTCATTATGTTG